>CM069933.1:17780318-17868793 GCA_036172225.1 Cryptocoryne crispatula var. balansae | reverse complement strand
TACTGCCAACTCTGAAAACGTAGTTTGTCATGATCTGAATCACCACCTCAAGAGGGGGTGAGTAAGATAGGAAGGGAAATACAAAAAACTCTCACCTCGGTCTCACACTCACATTGATCCCCGAACTTTCATCTCTCAGCATCGCTCGACCCCCGAATAGACGGTTTAGGTCATGTGAGAGGAGGATGAGAAGAAGAATAACTTAAGACATGATGTGGTTTCTAGGAACTGCGGGTTCCACTTTATGCAATGGAAATAATAAAATGACCGTGTGTGTTCCTTAGCGGGAAGAATGTGGGTTAAAGCTTCTTCTTCTTTGGCTGGCCGATAAAGAAGAGTCCTCAACTCATGGGTGCTTTGTTTCCTGTGCAACTAAACAATAAAACAACAAAAATATAATTAGAACTAAACAAAGTGAAGTATACGTAAAGAAAATAACATGATACAGACAATTGAAAAGAAACTGATCAGATTTGGGTTACTTCTAACCCCTCTTTTTTATTTTCAAATTAACATATTGAAACTAATAAAAAAATATAAAAAATAATAGATGGATGGAGAAAGATGAAATAAAGAGATAGAAAGAAGAATAGATAAATTCTGAGCCTAATTGAGAAAAGATATGGCCAAATTTAGGTTGTCGAAAAAGTCGAACAACTACCAGACCTGCCAGGCGCGACTTTGCTTCAGAGCTCACTATGACCAGTACCGACCTCAGAATTGTGTGCTGTTAGTTGAAAATGAAAGAAGACTCAGAGAGGAAGAACTTTGCATTTAAAAACTTGGGTCTCAAATGCCCAAAAAATTCTATATAAGCCAAAGAAGAGAGACCTGGCTGAACACGTGCAGACCGACCTTTCTTTCTCCTAAACTGACTTTTCTCTCTCAAAAAACTCAAAATTCTTTCTCTAGAAATCACCAAAATGATGTAGGAGAAAGCTTGGATGACTTGAGAAGCCTTGGGGTCATGAAAAGATCCCTGGAATGACCAAAGGTTGGCTGAATTTATAGGAGAAATGAAGTCTGATCCATCCCTAGACCAGGGCGCATGCGCCCCCCTCTGGGGGCGCATCCTATCAGACATAAAAATCCAGTCTGATCTGATCCGGTTAGAGGTAGATTCCCGATCGAAAACTAATTCCCATGTGCCCTGGATTGGGGGTGCATGGGAACGTGCCCCCTAATGGGGGCACAATGGAATGTGTCCCCGAACGGGGGCGCATTGTACTATTTTTGCACGCCTGTGTTTTGGAAGCCATTGCAGACACTTTCAAATTGAGAATTTGATGTCGTTTGTTGCGTTGGAAAGATAACAGGATGAGGAAGCTTTATAGTGTGACATATAAGCCATTAATCCCTCCAAAACTTCAGAATTTTATCTGGAAATTAGAATATTGAACGGAAGATCCTACACTGGTCGAAATGATTCCGACAGCCAACCGAAAAGACACGGCATGAAACAAACCTGTCCAGAACAAGAATTTGACCATAACTTTCAATGGATGATCATTAGTCTTTGGTCATTCAACCAATTTCTGTGTTTACACGATTTACGCGTTGCTTTCGCTTGGAAATTATGGCTTTGTTTGGAAAACGTCCGATTTTATTCGGCAAAGCTCCAAATAAACAATAAAAGACCCAGAATCATCTTCAGATCAATCACACATGTTACCTTATGAAACATGAGTTTTATGCTCTGAATTAGGCAAATTTGGCATGTTTACAACTTTCCTTGCCTTGATGTCGGCTTTGTAAGGAAATGCCATGTAATGAAGCGGAGTGATTCAAAGTGAACTATAGTGAAAGGCAAGTGAGCATAGATGAATGTAGTGGAATGGAATGGTGATTGACTAGAAAGGTGGTATAAAGGTGTAGATATAAACACTCCTATCAACCCGATTTAGCAAAATGAATCTCGCTGAATATTCTAGGTCACTTTTATGTTTCATCAAAACCTCCTATAATTGATTGGTAAAAGACATGTCATTGGCACGAGAGATAAAAATAAAATGAGTAGCCAACCCTTAATGTGGTGAGGATTCCCCAAATTTGTAGGTTCATCATCAGCCAGCAACCTGAACTTTGCAGTTGTTGGCATCAAACTTTTTCGCTTAGCTTGCTTGATACAAGTTTCGGCAATGCCAAAGCCGGTGCAGAAAATCTGACCCAGATTCGGAAAATTCGTGGATAGATGATGTAAACAGGCTTTGGAAATGCCTTGTCATGGCCTTACATGCTACAAATGGCCAATATAATGTGCTCATTGCATAGCCCTGGTCAAGAGCTTCGCAACGGTGCCCAAAACATGAAAAATGGACACCGGAAGGCCGAAATGATCATTTTGCCCCTGACACTTTGGGACAAATTGGGACTCTAACATGGAATTCCAAATTTACCACATTGTCAAGATTGGATAGAGCTAGGCAACGCTCGAAAAGGATTGAAAATCCGACCCCCGGATGAAGAGATATGCAAGAAAGAGCAAATCCGGACGGAAAGCCGTATGTTCTCGCACCAGGGGCATAATGGTCCGATTAGCTCTGGAACGACCCATGGGCTTAAATTTTTAATTTTCATGACCCAAAACTTTTATCTCATGAATATTTATGCATGAAAAATAAATTTGGCCAATGGGAGAAGGTAATTGCACTCAGATACAGTTTTCGACATTATCGACGGCCGAGATCGCACCGATCGGAAAAACTAGCTAAATCAGGAGATCCGTTGCAATTCAAGTGATCTCAACCACACATCAGGATGGATCATAAGATCAATGGCCATCAGGGCATGATCTGTAATTTTTTTGAAGTCAATTTGAGATTTATTTAATTGGTTTTGGTCGGAATTAATGCTAGCCGTTGGATCGGGAGCACTTTGATTAAACTTGGGTTAAACCTAACCCAAGATGGGCTAACCCAACCTGTCATGGCCTAACCCCATCCTACCTCATCTGATGTGTGCGCAAACAGCCCTAGAAAGTAGGGGAGGGTGCGCAAGGCTTTCCCAACTCTCTCCATCTCTCTTTGGTTTATCTTTATCTCATCCTCAACCACCTCAACTTCCCATGGCTTATCCTTATCACCCTCAACCACTCCCTTGGTTTATCTTCATCCTAACTAATCCTACAACTAACCAAGCCTATCCTCATCCAAGCCCTGGCCGAACCACCCATCCTACCACAAGTCATGTGCGCACACCTCCTTGAAAGGAGGAGATGGTGCGCACCCTTCTCTCCCTCTCTTTCTAGTTGGCGCATAATCATCCTCAACAACAAACTATGGGTTATCCTTATCATACCAAACCTCCCTTGAGTTATCCTTATATCCTCTCAACAACCTCCAGCCTTATCTCCTCCTGGAGATGGCGCCCCTCAGCCCCTATAAAAGCCTCCTCAGCTGGCCATGTGCAGGACAAGCTGATCACCCTGCGGAAGCCTTGCCTCTCCTCCCTCTACCCTGCACCAAGAGAACTTCTCCTTGCTTGGACGTCTTAATCATCAAGTCAGAAACCTCTCCAGCCCCCTTGTGGTGTTCCAAGTGAATAAGAAGAAGGAGAAAGGCCTCCCTCTAGCAGGCGCGCCAGCAGCAGGTACAACCAGCCCACCTGATTGGTGTGCCAACTTCAGCAAGTGCAGCAAGCTCTCTTCATTCCTTTGCTACATCCATCAACATCAACAAGGATAAGATCCCCTTTTCTCATCCAACATCAAGAGAATAAGGGTTTTGTGGCACCTTCAGCCCATCATCTTCAACACCACCTGCAGTGCAAAAGAGAAGAAATAACTGGTGAGTTGAAAAAGTGTGTTCCAATGTAGCCTTTTAATTCAACTCTTCCCCTTCTCTTCTCTACCCCTATCCATGGTGTCATACCCTCTGAGTAATGCCCATTAAGACCCTTTGAGTGCCCTTCATGTTTGTCTATAGAAAGCCCCAAGTGTACCCTCTATTTGGCCATCACAAAAACAGCCCCTTGCTGCCCCTTAAAACAGGCCTCTGAACCAGCCCCTTTGTGCACCCTTTTGGCCCTCCATGTTGGCCTCTAAACCTTCTACTATCATGCTTGTTTTGACCCCACTGATGGTCACTTGGACATGCACCTCCTGCCTCCCCCCAATCAGGCCCCGAATGGCATGCAAAACAGGCCCCCTTGCTGGTCCAAGTTCTGCCCCCGTTGTGAGCACTCATGTCAGGCCCCTTTGATGGTCACCTAGTTTGTCCTATGTGCAACACACCCAATACAGCTTCTACAGCACCCCCAAACAAACCAAACATCCTCTTTGATGTGTGGAAGGAGGGGTGACAGCCCGGGCCTCTTGGAATCCGCCGGACGGGCCAAGAGTTAAGCCGGGTAGCCCTGATTTTTACATGTCAAAATGCCCTTTGTGCATTCCTAAACCAGTTCTAGTTCACACCTAAATCTGCCCCTTGTGCAGTCCTACCAAAAGCCCACCTAAACAGCACCTTAGCCAACCCATTCCAGCCCCTCTGAGGCTCACCTACTCCGCTACTACAGCAGGATGTCAAGGTGCAAAAATGGAGTGCAAATCAGGCCAATCAGGCCATGGAGGTGCAAATCTGGCCCATTGGGTCATGAAGCTCAAAATAGGCCGCCAGGGCCCATGAAGCTCAAGATAGGCCAACCGGGCCGACATAGCATGAAGACCGGCCCATTGAGCCGTAGACATGAAGTTGCCCATTGGGCCTTGGACACTTAAAATAAACCTTAATTAAATCTGAAGACGAAATGCCAAAATTAAATAAGGAGTTAGTCCACAACTGGACGCTTCATTGGGCGGCTCATCCGGCATGCACCGGAACGTTGACCCGGGCGTAGGCATGGGACACGCTTCCCACTGTAGACGGACCCTTCCCACTACTTGAAAAGTCAAATGACTATGCCTTGTAGGACGGGTAAAATTCCACACCGATTGGAAAATAAGGCGGAATGCTGCCAAAATTTTCCCAATCAGGTGGTATTTTACACCAAGGGAAGGACATTCACACATTTGCACCATTGACAACATTGAGCATGGCATATGAACTACCACATCTAATGTACACCAGCATGAACATGAATATTCAATGAACATCTCAAGTGCCGAGTTGATTGCATCTGACTGGGCATCGACACTAGCCCGACAGACCGGATGTGACGCAAACCGAACAAGAGTTAAACAAATCTGAAGTTAACTTAATCATATCTGAAAATACATTTAAACAAACCTTAAAAAATGCTTAAAACAGATCATTAAAGTTTTAACATCCAACAAAAATCATGTTTAATACAATCTGGAAAAATTGATTCAATACATTTAATCCATTTGAATTCAAATGCTTAAACAAGTGCAAATCAAACCAATTGAAAAGAACACAAAGAAAACATTAAGGTATATGAAATTCATCTTAAAACAAGCCAAATTCATATCATTAACAATCTGAAATTCAAGTTTAATCAATTTGAACCAAACTTCAAAACATTTAAAACATACCGAACACACCCGAATTGGTATGAAAACACCAACCGACATGAGAAAACCACATTAAAATGACTCAACACATGTCAACTAAACTTAAACAAGTAAATTTGATCAACACATCTAAAATATCAAGTTCAAACAAAAAAATAAAATAAACCTCAACCAATTGAAGTAAAACAAACCAAACAATTAAAACAAGCTCAAAACACTTAACATTCAAGTCCAAGTCAAATCAAAATCTAAATTCAACATTTCAAACCACATCAAAATCAATTCATAAATCAAACATAAAACAACTTCAAACAATATCTAATCAAATTTGTTTGCATCTCATCGGGCCTAAAAGGCCAGGGCCCTTTGTGTTCATTATATGTTGTGGATGTGCACGCTCTCGTCAAACAAGATCGCTATGGCAGTTAATCAAGGGTGTTCGAGTGTTTGCTCGATGTAAATGAACATTGGATATTCACACCATCCAATGGAGAGAGGTCAAAAAATATTTTCACAGAACCCGAACCTCGATTCTATACTCTTCTAATATCACCTGGACTATCTAGTAGTTTTTATGGTCTATCACCTATTTTACTAGAAAATTTAGGTACGATATTTTCAACATTCAAAAAACAAATCTTTTAAACACATTTAAAGAATCAAAAAAGATTCCCGAGGTTCCCACAACAGTGTTCTTGTACTGCGATGGGCTAAAGTTTATAGGAGAAATTGATTTAAAAATGAAAAGAATACCAATCTATCATATTTGGAATCTCAAGTTCATTCAAGTTTCACCAAAATACATAGTTTAATTCTGAGTGGAATAACCTCAAGTTCTAAAAGGGTTCATTTAAGCACAGTAAAAAATTGCTCGGGTATCGTGAAAACAGTGAATTATACTTTAGCAGAACACCTAGTTATTCGAAAATTGACAAAACAGACAAAACAAAATCATGTCATGGTGGGATTTGAAAGATAACGATGCGACTAACATTGTTACGATGGGATAGAGAAAATAATGGTGTGACAATTGCCACAGTGGGATAAAACAGACACGATGGGATAACAAAACACAGTGGGGATAAGAGACGGTGGGATAACATTGACAATAATGATGAAAAGAATGAAAAGGAGGTGATGAGACAACATCATCATGATGACAAAAAAATTTGAAACAATGAATCTTTAGAGGAATAGAGAATATAAAGAAAATATGGTGGGACATAGATAAAACAAAATAGAGAAGAGGGATTCAACAGGACTCAAAGGTTGTCTGAGAAGAAAAGGTGGATGTTATGCAACGATGCCTATATGATGCTATCTGAGATAAAAAAATAGAAAATTATATAGAAAATAGTTGAAGAAATAGATTGTCCATTAGAGGTCAGGAGACCTGATTAAGAACCATCATCCCTCCAATGTTCAATTTTGGCTTATCCGTGAGCGTGAAGAAATGACCAAGCCATCGTAGATCTTAGGCCCAGTCATCTTCACTCTTAAGGTCTTCAACATCAATGCACAAAATACATATTAATGAACCTAACATAGTTGAATGACAAATGGTGACGAAAATGTTGTGAAGCACAAAATGGAATGCTAATGATGAAATCTTGCAACTGCCTCTGAAATGTGTGGTCATATATGCAAGTGCTCCATTCTTGCTATCTGAGTGAAGTCTTCAGGTGGTGGACCTAAATAGTCTATCAGCCTCCACCGACCACTTGATTCACCAACATCACTGGTTCATCCACATCTTTCCTTCTGATGAAATATAGCACCAGAATACTCAGCTAGGTGGCGCTTCCTTTCTTTTCACCATAGGGCTGGTAGGAACACCAATCTCATCAATTCACCTGTTGGGCTAAAAATATTGTCTACACATTTGTGATTAGTACCCAACAAACGAAATTGTCTTATGAAGCATATTTTTCCTGAAATGGACAATTGAAGTTTTTACTATTAGAGCCATCATTTGGAGGTCAAAACAACGTTTTTTGATGGTGGTTCCTTTAGCAAAGATGTCATTTTCAACATTTTAATGGGGCACATGGTCATGCACCCCCAGAAGAGGGCACATGCGCCCTACCCTCAGGGCACATGGTTAAATTTGAATTTGACTCAAAATCGGACCAATTCTCCCCTATATATACTCCCCTAGGCTTGAAAATTGTTCTTATCTCTGTCCAGATGGCTCCTCCTTTAAAGAAGATGTGTTATGATCTTGGAAGAGTGATTTATAGTATCCTAGGGCATGTGAAGGAGAGGATTTCAACAAATCTGGTATGAAAACCTTATTTTTATTCATTTTAATTTTTTTGAATGTTTTCGATTTTTTTTAAAAAAAATTGGGTCAATGTAACCCCGATCAGGGGCACATATCCATATGCCCCCAATATGGGGCACTTGGGCATGCACCCCCAGATAAGGGCACATGTGCCCCACCCCTGGGGCACATGATGATTTTTTTTATATTTTTAAAGATGCAAATACCTGACAACCTTTCAAATTGCTTCATGTAGAGTTACCCTTTTTTCCTAGGTCCTCGATGATTCTGTTCACCTGCCTGGTTCAAAGATCTGCTTGGAGATCTCCATCTATCAGTGAGGTCAATCCTAAGTGGCTGAGCTTGACCGGTCTTCTAGTTCATATGAAGCACTATACATGATATCATCTTGACTTTGGGTTGATGGGTGCGTTGATAAAGCTATGGCATCCTGACACTCACACCTACATCTTCAACTCTTTTGATTGCACGTTCTTGCTAGAAGAGACAAAGTTGTTTCTCGGACTACCACAGACTAGAAAAGGTGAGATCGTGGACATGTTTATTCCTCCTAGATCAATGTTTTGCCTTGAGTTCTTGCAGGACTTCATGGAGACTGAGCAAATTGGCTCCCTTATTGCCGGAAAATGGATTAAGCCTCAAAAACTGGTGGCTTGGACCATATCCACTTTGTCTTCTCGCGGCCTTGATGAGACAAAGCTTTTTCATGGCTCCAAGGGTTTTGCCACTTGCCTTGCTGCCGTGTTCTTGTTTCCCATAGAAGATGGCTTTCTGGAGTTGGGTTAGCTTTCATGTATTTGCAAAATCTGGTGCGGCAAGTGGCTTGGTCCTTCAGTACTCGGCTTTCTCTACTGTGGCTTGTCTTCTTCTTGCATAGGACATCTTTGCTGGGTAGATCTTCACTTCAAGTTTGATCCAACGAGCAATGCTAGTACCACTTCATGGCTTTTCCAGCACAGTCCTTTGTACCCATATACGGTGGCTCTCAACTTTTCTAACACAGTTTCGAACAAATGTGCTTCACTAAAGAAAAGAATAGACTAGCGTGCCGATCTTGCTTTCATGCATAGTCCAGTTATTATGCAACCGGGAGATGTACATATCCGTTTTGCTCTTGGGGTGGACCTTTGATTGGTTACTGGATCGACCTTTGTTCTATACAATCCGCATAGGTGTCATTCTCAAATCAGTTTGCCTCGCCACGAACTACCTATGCTGTCACACTTGACTCTTACCAAGGACAGGAAACTTGGTACATATGATGATAAGAAGCTAGGCCATCTATTGCCTTGAGGAGTAGAAGCCAACTGCGACGTCTAGGCACACTTACCGAGGAGACCCCAAATGACCAGCTTCACTATCTCTCTTAGCTACAACTTCTTTGTACCTGATTATCCTTTTATTGCCCTTTTCTTTCCTTGCTTGTCAAACAAATTTTTTGGTCATTTATGAATAAAAAATGAATTTTGTTATGTCAAATTTGGAATAAAAATTCATAAAATTTTACCTTGTTCCAGCAAAATTGTTAGTATATGACCAAAATAATGCTTGATAAAAATAACTATTTTACAACATGATTCGTGAGATTTTACAGCAAGAAACAGATTTTTTACGAAATTTAAACATGTATTTTTTCTATGAATTTTTCTAAGCAATTCTAAAATACGTCTGAGATTCTTTCAATGGCGTTGTAATCAGCTCATTTTTAGGAACAAGTGGATAATTTTTAAAATTTTCATGATTTTTGCGTATTTTTACCTCTATAAATAGATCTACTGCCCCTACAAGTTCATTTCACCACTCACAGCCTCTCTCCTCACCAGAGCTCCTCCATCATCTTCTACATTTTTAGAGCCTAGATTGTGCTCAAAGATCAGTACTCTAGTCAAATAAAATGTAGATCTCTTCATTTTCTTTGTTTTGACTATGATTTCACGTGATTTTGAGTCCATTAGAGTGGTTTTTCGGGCAAAAGAAGATCGGTGCAAGTTTTGGGTCCATGTGCCCCCGAACAAGGGTGCATGGACATGTGCCTCTGAATGGGGGCGCATGGGGATGTGCCCCCAGGCTAGGGTGCATGTGCCCTCAGGCCAGGGTGCATGGGGATGTGTGCCTAGGCCAGGGCGCATGGGCCCTTGGTCTGGGCACATGTCTACTTTGTTGTTTTAATCATTGTGACCAATATAGAATTGAAAACTGACCTAGTTTGAAATTTGCAGATGCCGAAGAGAGTTCGATGTCTGCATGCACAGGACATAGAGGTTGCCCCTCTGAGCCCGCTACCACCTATGAGGTAAATTTCCTTTGTATTGGCTGTGAATTCTCTTGCATCTTTGTAGAGACGGATCAAGTCTCAAATTTCCTGGTAGATGGTATGATTGACATACCGAGGTCTCCCTTCTTTCCATTGTCGTCGCCTGAAGGAGATGGGATTTGGGACCGTATTACGCATTTTTTTCCCTCTGGGAGGACCTGGCCCTGATGCAGGTCTTGAGAGATCTCTGGGATGCCATGACCTGCTCCTTCCTATTTTTATGGGGGCACATGGTCCTGACGCTAGAGGACGTGGCCCACATCACCATGCTCTGGGTCTTTGGGTGTGCCGTCACCAGCTATACCTACGGTGATTATTCAGAGATGGCAGAGAGTTGCTTTCTTTCTACCCGCCTCGGTCATAGGATGAGGCCATCCTTTCGATCACTCAGAAAAAGTGTTTCAAGTTGGTGGGCTTGTCGGAGGCTCAGATGATACGTGGCGAGGTTACCAAGGATTATGAGGATCGCCTGATCCGTCAAGTATCTGCTACATTGTGTGATCCTCCTTGGTCAGTGGAGGCAGACCGAGATCTCCACTGGTTCTTGATCTTTCTCTTTGGTCACTTGTTGCTGGGCAACATGACCGAGAGAGTTCACTTGCAGTTCTTGCTACTTCTGGTTGATGTGGAGATGATTAGAGAGTATGCCTGGGGAGCAGCTGTTTCGGCCCATTTGTTACCCAGCCTTTCCCCCAACAGCAACATTGTCTCTGTGGGTGGCTTCACACCTTTTCTTTAGGTATTCTACTTTCTATTCCTCATTTCCTTTGCATGTTATATCTGTACTGGCAGAGTGTTCTTTTCATGTGTGGAGTTACCTTTATCTTATGTCGGGGTGTGGCCGATTGGAGCATCCCACTTGCCTACCTCTGCTGTCGTGTTGGTATGCCATCTGCGACACCACCTCCCATGCTCCCTAGCACCTTCATCTATAGGGAAAGCTGCTACATTTTCCTTTAGAGCGGGTATGCTTTCCTATCTTTTCCTGCTTCAATTTGTTAGTCGCTAATTTCTTCTCTTCTTGTAGGTTTGTTGGTGCCCGTATCTAACTATAGATGATGAGAGTGTAGAGTGGGTGGAGAGGGGCTCCCACCTCTTCGGTCGTGACATCTACCTCCATTGTCTGAATGAGGTGGAGCCACTCTGAGGACCTTTGGAGGTTACCAGGAGTGGTGCCCTCCTCCACCTTCTAGACATAGCCATGGTACCCGGGGCTTGATGCACTCGGTAAACTGGGCTGCCAGGTACTGGTCCGCTCTTGAGGACTGGGAAGAAGAGGGTATCATGGTATTCTTGACTGCCGTAGATGACACGGAGTTTCTACACCAGTATCGCACTGCCTATGGTCATCTGTTTGATGACACTGGCCAGGTTAGTCTTTTCCACCATCTCTTTGTTATTAAACTGAGTTGTCTTATCTCACTAAATTTTCTTTCAGGACTCTCATGGCATGCTTGCCCAGTACCAGGCACAGATCTATGATTTGAAGGAGCAGATAGCCTCCCTCATAGCAGCCTTAGAGGCAGAGGTATGTGTGTCACTTGTGTTCTTTGCGTTCTTTGACTGTACTACAACATATCCTAACTTGCCTTTTCTTCTTTTTCTTATAGCGTAAAGCCCGTTCAGAGGGTGTTTCTTCTTCTAAGGAGGTGAGGGCCTTATGAGATGAGCTGGCTGCCACGAAGCAGCCACTGCTACAGAAGGAGATCACGGTAACTTTCTAACAATTTCTATTACACTTGTTCTTTCAATGTCTAAGCTTTTCATCTTTCTTGTCAGTGGCTAAATTGAAGTGATTAGCTTCTGCTTCTTCTTCAGAGTCTTCTTCTAGGATCTAGGCCCTGGAGGCAAAGCTGGAGACTCGGGTGCCTACCCTCGAGATGGCTTAGCTTCGGGTTGACTTTGATACGGAGCTACTGACGCGGGACCGCTGCCACTTCGAGGCAGTTTGCTAGGTGTTGAGCCAGCACACGGCTGCCCTCCGTGAGTGAGATGCCACGATCCATGCTATGCAGTAGAGGCAGTACTAGACGTAGATCGATCTAGTTTCTTCTTAGGGGGAACTGCATTTCCAAAGCGAGATGGCCCGTCAGTCTTCCTAGAGCCGGACTCATCAGAGGGGCACCCATCATAGTGGCACCCATCAGAGTGGTAGCCACCAAAGCGGCACACGGACCCATCAGAGTAGCTTGCACCACAGCTAGGGCCGCACAGCATTGGACGGAGCAGTTCCATAGAGGAGTCAGACTCCGAGTGTAGCCGATTACTTGGTTTCTTCTCTTGAGCGTAGGGATGAGTAGGCCTCCGATATGTATGCCTTGCATTCTTGTATCATACTCTTGACTTGTATCATGTTTATGACTGGATCATTGTTTGCATTTACTTGTCTCACTTTGCTCTTGTCTATAACATCACTTCGACAGTTTAGATTAGTACGACTCGGTGGCTTGGCCCTTTGCTTTTGTTAAAGGGCATAGTTTTCTTAACAATGCAAAAAATAATAAGTAATAAAATAAACAAATGTGGAGATGGGTAAGAAACCTTACCTGTGTGGCAAGAATCCATCCTCCTTGCTATCTAGTGCCTGAAAACACTTAACAAAAGGATCAATTCTATCCATGTCTCATCCCTTTGCCTATTTTTTCATTTGACTTGACTTTACGTCAAAGAGAAGAACCTTCTTAACAAGAAACTTTCTTAACAAGGTAGAATAAAATAGATGACTGAAATAAGATGGTGGTAAGGGTTGAGAGAACTTATTGCCATGGTGAGATTCTTCCCCTCTTACATCAAAATCCCTGAAATACTTGGTAAAAGGGGATTAGATCTTCACCACAACTCATCCCTATGCCTATTATGGCCAACTTGGACTTAGATCAACGGGAAGAGCCTTCTCGACAAGGTAATTAAAAACAAAAGTGGTTATGAAATGCAGAAATAGAAATATGCATGACAGAAAATAAACATTAATGCAACTAAGGTAATAATCAAGGCTAAGCTAAATTAAATGATGCATTTTTTGGGTTTTCTTGAAAATATACAATTTTTGGATTTTTTATAAATATTCATTTGTTTTGGATTTTTGAAAATATTCAATTTTTTGGGATTTTTGAAAATATTCTTTTTTTTGGACTTTTTGAAAATATTCAAATATTTTGTATTTTTTTGAAAATATTCATTTTTTGGATTTTTTGAAAATATTCAAATCTTTTGGATTTTTGAAAATATTCAATTTTTTGTGGAGAAAACACTGGTATTTGGGACAATTCATCTATGTTTAAGTTTTGTCAAGACTCAAGTGGTAGATACCGTGTGCAAAATAAAGTTCTCTACCTAAAATCCTTCTAACCTTCTTCATTTGATTGGATTGGGTTCCACCAGGATTCAGTCGGTTTACCCTACCCTAGGGGTTTAAGGAGGAAGAATAGTAAAGGAAGTCATTGATAGGGTTTGAAGATGTTTAAGAGGGATTTCTCTACTCACACCCAAATTACCCGTTGGGGTTCGGCCTCTTCGGGTCTTTCCTATTTTTTTGCTCTTTTTCTATGTGGCACATATTTGGGCAGATTTTTGACCCATGGGGACATTGCCCATCTTTTAGTACCTTTTTGCCTTGACTATCATTTTGGGTACTCATTCAGACAGGTTGATCATTTTTTATTTTTTTAACCTAAGGGGTTCATTGCCCATCTTTTGGCACCTTTTTGCACCCTCCGAGATGGCCTCCTACTAGGGTGGTGGGCATTTTCGATACTACCCCTCTCTAATCTCTTCTCGCTATCTTGGACCGAGTAGAAGAGAATAGGGTAAGGGTACTCCTTCCGTTTCTAGATTTCTGCCATTCCTTTCGCAAGTGTCGGGTTGTCTGGATTCTAGGATCGGGAGGTGTTATGTGTGTAGGATGGTACCTACCCTTGACTTCTCACGAACAGCCTAGGATCGATGACCTGAGATTATACCAGTGGTTTTTCCATTTTTTATGGAAAGCACTTTTTGAGGTAAACTCCATTCTAAGGATGATTCAATTTTTCTCCATCTGCATTAGTTAACTCCTATGCATTGCTTGGATACTTTTCAGTGATTACAAAAGGCCCTTCCCAGTTAGGTTACAACTTGGAGCGGGGACCCCCCAGCTTAACAAAAATTCTTTTAATGACCATCTCACCGATCTCAAATTTTCTCTTGACCACCCTCTTTTGATAAAACCTTTTATGTCTATTCTGGTAAGTCCGGGCATGCTCGGCAATGGCTAGCCTTCTTTCATCCAAGAGTTCAAGCTGTGCAAGGAGAGATTCTCGTCTCTCATCAATAGGAATATCCCTATCGAGCTGAACTCGGAGAGATGGAAGTAATACTTCATAAGGGACCACTACTTCCATCCCATATGCCAAAGCATACGGGGTTTGTCCAGTGGGAGTCCTTACAAAAGTACGATAAGCCCATAGAGCATCTACAAGCTTATCAGGCCAGTTGACAAACTTGCTAGACCTACAAGATTTCTTGATGATTTTAATTAAGGTTTTGTTGGTGGCTTCTACTTGACCATTGCCTTGAGGATAGTATGGTGATGAATAATGCAATGAAATGAAATACCTGTTGCAAAGATCACACAGATCTTGAGAGAGAAATTGTGACCCAATATCAGTGACGATGTCGCTAGGGATCCCGAACCTTGCAATGATGTTGCGCTTGATGAAAGAGCAAACTGTTAATGCTTTAATCTCCACGAACACTTCCGCTTCAACCCACTTTGTGAAGTACTCCATTGCCATCAGAATGAATGATTTGGAGCGCATTTCAGAGTTGAGGTCACTCAAGAGCCCAATGATATCGAAAGCCCACATGGCGAAAGGCCAAGGGGCATGGATAGGATGAAGGGAAGATGCAGGAGATTGAATCTTGTCGGCATGGAATTGACATGAATGACAATGATGGACAAAGATAGAGCAGTCTTCTTCTAGAGTTGGCCAATAATACCCTTGCCGGATGATTTTCTTAGCAAGGGTTTGAGCATTCACATGACCACCACAAACTCCAGAATGTGCTTCCTTAAGCACCAACTCGGCTTCTTCTTCATCAAGACACCTAAGTAGAATTCCACTTAGGCTCCTCTTGTAGAGCACTCCTCCTAGGATTGTATACCTCTAGGAACCCTTATGATTGCCTTCTTTTCCTTGGTGGTTGATCCAGGAGGGTATCACTGATCTTGGCAATACCTCGCGATCTCATCATACCAAGGTCTCTCACCTTCTTCTAATTCTTCTAACTCAATTAAGGAGATTTCTTCTTTGTGTTCCAAGTATTCCTTTTTGTTGAACCTCTCCTTAACCTTCAAAAAACATCTATCCTCAATTGCTGGGACTGACCTCTTACAGATATGGATAGTGCGCACTTGTTTGCCTAGCGGGACAGATAAAGATGAAGCTAGTGAAGTTAAGGCATCAGCAAGGACATTCTAAGCACGGGGAACATGGACAAAGGTGAGTTTGAAGAATAACTTGATGTAGCAAGTGGTGAGCTCTTGGTAGTGTTTGAGGTTTGGTTGGGAAGTTTGGTACTTAGATAGGACTGGGCATAGGATCAATTGACTATCACCTATCACCCTCAGTTCGGTTGCACCATGGAAGTAAGCAGCCTCCAGCCCAGCCAGCAAGGCTTCATATTTAGCTATGTTGTTGGTTGTTGGAAAGTCAAGCTGAAAAGCCTGTGGAATGATGACACCTTCAGGTGGTAGGTGAACAAAACCTATCCCTCTACCATGAGAGTTCAGAGCCCCGTCAAAATATAATGTCCAAAGATTAGAAGATCGTACTGACATTAGTTCGTCATCCGGGAACTTCGACCGAAATGGGTCAAGGATGGGTATAGGATGATGGGTAAGGTGTTCAACAATAGCATAACCCTTGATTGCCTTCTACGGAACATAGGTGATATCAAATTGGGACAAGAAGCTCTGCCATCGCCCTAATCGATCAGTCAAAAATGTCTTCTCTGACAGAAACTTGATGGGATTGATACGAGCAATGAGCTTGACTTGGTGAGCAAGGAAATAGTGCTTGCATTTCTGAACCACCCAAACAAGAGCAACACAGGTCTTTTCTACCACGGTGTACTTTAGCTCACAAGCATCAAAAATCTTAGATAGGTAGTAAGTAGCTTGCTCTTTTCCTTCTTCATCAACTTGTGCAAGGACTACCCCAAGAGAGTTCCCAAGAACTGAAATGTAGAGGACCAAGGGCTTGTCGGGAATTGGTGATCTAAGTGCAGGGGGACTTGCCAGGTATGTTTTCAACCCATCAAACACCTCCTGGCACTTCAAATCCCATTTAAACTCACCCCCCCTAGTTAACTCATATAAAGGTTTACACCTTTGGGAATGTTGTGAGATAAACCGACAGACAAATTGTAGCCTCCTAATCAATCCTCGAAGCTCTTTCATATTCTTCGGAGGAGGCATACCAATGATTGCTTTGGCCTTGTTTGGGTCGATATCTATGCCCCTTTTGCTTACTATGAACCCTAGTAGCTTTCCAAATGAAACACCAAACATACACTTCTTAGGGTTCATTTTCAGCTTGTATTCTCTAGCTCATAGCAAAACCTTCCTTAGCACTTCAGCATGATCTTCCTGACTCCTGGACTTGATAACCAAATCATCCACATACACCTCTAGAAGGGTGTGCATCATGTCATGAAAGATAGCCATCATTGCCCTGTGATATGTAGCACCAGCATTCTTTAACCCAAAGGGCATGACAACATAACAATGTTCCCCAAGGTGTAGTGAACGAGGTCTTCTCTTGGTCCTCATTGGCTAACTGGATCTGATTGTATCTAGAATAGCCATCCATAAATGAAAGCATTTCAAATCCAACTATGTTATCAACCAAAACATCGATATGAGGTAAAGGGAAATTATCCTTAAGACACGCTCGGTTCAAGTCCCTAAAATCTATGCAAATTCGATCCTGTCCATCCTTCTTCATAACAGGGACTATGTTAGCCACCCATTACGGATATAGAACGACTTTAATAAATTTTTTCCCTGGTGTAACTTGTCAACCTCTTCTTTCATTTTGAGTGCAATATCAGGGTGGAGCCTCCTAAGCTTTTGTTTAATTGGGGTAGTTTCAGGTTTTAAAGTTAATCTATGTTCAACCAATGAATTATCTAATCCTGGCATGTCTTCATATGTCCATGCGAACGTGTCCTTGTATTCTTCCAAAACTTTGATCAAACATTGTTCTTCTGAGGGAGTGAGGTTTGCACTGATGAGGATAGTCTTAGGATCTTCCAAGGTTCCTAAATTTAGTTCCATGGTTAGTTCTTTTCTTGTGGCTGATGATTCTTCAAATCTTCTAAGTCCAGATGCATATGCATCAGCCAAGTCCTCGATTCCATCCTCAGATTCAGGATCCATTTCTGATAGTACCTCGTATACTCCCAAAGTATGATCTATGTTATGCTGATCCTCATATTGGATTTCATCTAGCTAGATGGTATTCTCTAAAAAGTTTGACAGCCTTGCACACTCTACGCATTTATGTGCCAATTGTTGCAGATACCTACTTGGAACTCGTTTACCCCTGACTTTACTATTTCCTAACCTAACTTGACCTACTGAAGCTGGAAAGATGGTATTTACAGTGGAGGGAGGATCGAATAAATCGATCAATGATTTTGAATAGAGGGATCCCTGATTGGGAGCACCCTCTGGGATGAGTAGAGACATCTCCTCAACGAAAATTTGAGTTTTAGAGAAGGCATTTTTTTGGGAGTTTCAAGTAAAAAGATAGAGTGAGCTAGAATGACTTGGGACTTGCTAGAAGCTGGCAGAATTAACAGAGAAAAAAACAAAAGAATAAATGGAAAAAAGGGGCTCGTGGGCCAAATGGTAATAGAAAATGGGCACATTGGCCCAAAACTGATGAAAAAATTGAACAGGTACGCGGACCCAATTTTGGATATGGATGGGCATGTGAGCTGAGAAGAGCCCTCAGTCTGGAAGCTGATGTGGGAAGTAAATGGGCAATCAGGCCTAGTGAGAATAGAAGGTTGAAGAGGGCTCATGGGCCCAAGGTAAGTTGTTGGTCTGGAAAAATAAAGTGGGCTTGGAAGCCCATCCAAAAGATCCAAAAACAATGGCACGAGGTTTACACATGGGATTGTTGTATTTGGGCCCCGTGTGATGGTTTTGACTTGATTGGTAGCTCGCTCGATAGGATGATCCAAGATTGGTCTGCCCTTGAATGGTTCTTGGTGCTCTTCCCCACTTGAGAACAAACGAGTCAAAGATAAGCACAAATCTTCCAAGTCTTCTTCTTCATCTGGAGCCTTCCTTCTCTTGGCAGCTGTAATGGAACCCTTGCCATCTTCAGCCATCATAATGGTCTCCCCTTTGATAAAGAATGTGTGGAGTCACATGGCATATCCTGGCTGGAAGACCCTCCTTGGGATGGAATCCTCTTCGTATCCCAACCCCTACTTACATGGCATATCATTGCTTGTATGCATTCCCCTATTTGAGCCCAATCAATACTACCTTGGTCATTCAGATCATGAATGTAATCTTTGAATTGGAAACACACTTCAACAGTGTGACCAGGGTACCGATGGTAAGTACAATATCGGGACATATCTGCATTTGCTGACCAAACCTCTCTTTCCTTGAGAAATTTCAACTGTTTCTCTGCCATGAGCACATTGAAGATGTCGGTCAAGGAGTAAAGTACTTGTCGATAATTCTCTCTCCTAGGACCTCCCCTTTATGGTGCTTGATTGGGCGGTGACGGTGCCTTATTGACGGTAGGTTGACGAGGTTGTTGGGGTTGCACTACAGGTTGAGGGGGTTGTTATGGTTGTTGTGGTTGTTGCGGCCTAACCTACTGTTGAGGGGTGTGGTAAGAAGGGTTCTACGGTGGGTTCCTATACTAGTTTTGACGGTTCCCTCCTTGGTTCCCCACAATGTTTATAGCTTCATTGTTGACTACTCCCTCGGCTGCAAGCCCAGTTGATACAGAGGTGGTTTTCCTAATGTTTCTAGGTTTGGGATCAAAAGGATTTATCATTGTGGCATGTTTGAAGTGGGCTTGCAAGTATCGAGCACTGTCATAAAGTTCATTCATGGTGGTAGGATGGTACATGATCAAAACATTCCTCAGAGCAGGTGTGGTGTTTCCGATGAGCATCTTTACTTGTTCCCCTTCAGAAATAATATATGTTAGTTTCTCTACCATTCCCCTCCAGCGATCAGCAAACTTTATGAAGTCCTCCTCGAGCTTCATCTTCTCAGCAATCAAATCTATAATTGAGCATGATGGTGCCACCTGGTCTCTATATCTTTGCAAAAATTTGGTCTTGACAATATCAAAATCTCCTACCTCAAATGGGTTGAGCGAGGAGAACTATTCCAATGTAGACCCTTCTAGTGATTGATGGGACAAGAAAGTAAAACCTCTACGATCATTTTTCCAGAATAAGGACTCATAGAGGAAATCCTTAAGGTGGAGAAAAGGATTGCTAGTACCATTGTAGCGGCGATAAATTGGTAATTCAGAAGGTGGCAAGTGAAGAACTAGCAAAGAAGAAATAGAGACCTCAGGAGTTGACTTGGAATCCAAGCGACATCTCAACTCTTCATAACGTTCATTCATCTGGGTGAGCTGATCTATGTTTGCCTAAATGAGAGCAGGTTCTTGGTTTACTGGTGGGTGTATGTGGTTAGATACATGATTCTGGAATTGAAGAGCATGATTTGGCAAATTCTCTGAAGATTGTCTCATGACTTGGTGAGCCATGGGAGCAACATGGTTAACATAAGGAGGCTGGACAAATGATAGTTGAGCCATGGATGGTTGAACCACAAATGGTTGAGACAGTGATGGTTGAATCACAGATTGTTGAACAATAGGTGGTTGAACAAAGGATGATTGAATGGGTGGTGGTCGAACCATATGACGAGGAGATGAGGCAACTTGATTGGCTTCAGCCTAATCAAAGGTAATTTTGCCCTTCTACATGGATTGTATACGGGAATAGGATTCTGGGTCAATATAAAGAGACGACTCCCTAAAGAGTTCTTCAACATCACGGGGAGCAGATGGTTGAGGGACCTCTTGCGCTTCTTACTCAAACAAGGGATTAACATGACCATTTGACGGAATTGGTTGGTGACCCATATCATGCTCTTGATGTTCAGCGTGTTCTGCCATTCCAACGTGCCTTCCAGACCTTAATTGCATTGTCACCCTTCAACTTCAAGAAGAGGGTGAAACAAATGAGTTGGCAAAACAAACAAATAACTTTTTCTGGTTTTTAGTATCTTGCAAAAATGTTAGAGTTTCAAATTTTTTGTTCGACAAACAAATGATGCAAAGACTTGAAAACAAGATTACGCAATGATTTTGAATAAACCTTAGGTTTATGGATTTGTTAAGAATTGTTCTTTCAACAAATGGGTTAGGATCCTAACTTCAATCTCCAATGACCTAGGTTTCACACAATCTAACCACGTGTAGGCAACATAGGATGATTCGGGTTTTGGGGAGTGATACAACCAACCCGATCACGTATGAGGAATTATGGAGGCCTTGATGAAAGCCAACCAAGTCAACTAGGAAGGAATATCCTAGAAGAGAGGTCAGAATCCACCAAGAGGGTGTTTTAGATGGGAGGGGTAAATCGGAGAGGGAGCTCCCGCCTCAAAAAAAAAGTGTAAAAGAAGGAGGTAGATAAGAAGTAGAGATTGCAATCAAGTAATAAAGGAAGTAATAAGCAAAACATACACTTAAATAAACAAGCAATCACACAAGACAAATAACTAGAAACTAGACAAGCAACTACACACTAGAATCTGGACCTTGTTTCTTACATGAGCCAAATAGAGGTAGTGAAAAGTGATGAAAGAAGAGGGTTCAGATATGATAGCCAACCAAAAAAAGTGGTCCACGGGGGTACGTGGGTACCAATGTAAGAATAAGCTAGTTCACATGGGAAGCAGGGTAAAAGTGAAGGTGGTTCACGTGAGAACCGATTTTGGGTAGCAAAGGGGTGGTTCACGCGGGAACCGGTTTGAATGATTAAAGAGGGCCATGTAGGGCCAATTAAAGGTGAATAAGGATCTGATCCAAGTGGGGATATATCTAAAATAAAAGATTTGGTTCACGTGGGAACCGAAGTAAAGAAAGAGATTGGTTCACACGGGAACCGGTTTAAAAGGGAAAATGGTGGTTCGTGTGGGAACCGGTTTAAATAGATAATGGAAATAAAGAGGGTCACATGGTGACCAATTTTAGGGTGATAACCTGCAGAAAAAGAGGAAAAAAATCTGATTTGAGTGGCTGAAAATAAATGTTAGTTCACGTGGGAACCAGTTTGTAGAAGAGAGTTGGTTTGCGCGGGAACCGGTTTTAAAAGCAAAGGTTGGTTCACGCGGGAATCGACTGAAATAAAATGACAAAAATTAAATGAGGTACTTGGAACTTCAGATCTAATGAAAGATGGGTGAAATCAGAAAATTTGAGATGGCGTGAAATTTAAGAGAGGTGGAAAGAAGGAAGGCTTACACGGGAACCGGTCTAGAACTAGAACTAGTTGTAAAAAAACACTAAGCACCCATAGTTAAAGACATTGCTTGTCCCACCGTGGTTGCCAAAAAGCTGTTAACTCTGAAAACGGGTTCTGTATTGGCACCTTTAGAGGGGATGAGAAAGAAAGTAAGAAAACACGGAAAGCAACTCTCACCTCGGTCCCACACTCACATTGATCCCCAAACTTTCATCCCTCAGCGTTGCTCGATCACCGAAGAGATGGTTCGGGTCATGTGGGAGGAGGATGAAAAGAAGGAAATTAAGACATGTGGTCACCAGGAACCGCGGGTTCCACTTTATGAAAAAATGACCGTGTGTACCTTAGCGGAAAGAGTGTAGGTCAAAGCATCTCCTTCTTTGGTCGGCCGATGAAGAAGAGTCCTCAACATCTCCAAACCCTATCAAGGACTTTCTCTATACTCTTCCTCCTTAAATCCCTAGGATAGGGTAAACCGACCGAATCTAGGTGGAACCAAGCCGATCAAAGGAAGAAGGTTAGAAGGATTCTAGGTAGGAAATTTTATTTTGTACATGGTATCTACCACTTGAGTCTTGACAAACCCCAAAGACCGATGAACTGTCTCAAATACTAGCTTTTTTCTCCACTAAAAAAAATTAAATATTTCAAAAAAATCCAAAAAATTAAATATTTCAAAAAAAATCTAAAAAATTTGAATATTTCAAAAATCCAAAAATTTAATTATTTTAAAAATATGATTTTTTTAAAACCCCAAAAAATGAATATTTTTAAGAAAACCCAAAAAATGCATCTTTTTTAGCTTAGTCATGATCATTGCCTTAATTGTATCTATGTTTATTTTTTTGTCATGCATATTTCTATTTCTAAATTGCATGTTCATTTTTTGTTTTAATTATCAGTTAAGAAGGCTCTTCCCTTTGACCTAAGTCAAAAGTTGACCATAATAGGTAAAGGGATGAGTCATAGTGAAGATCTAATCCCCCTTTTGTAAAGTGTTTTAGGCATTTCAATGTAGAAAAGAAAGACCCTCGCCACGGTAGGTAAGCCCTCTCACCCTTACCACCATTGTTATTTCAGTCATTTATTTTATTCTACTTGTTAAGAAGGCTTTTCCCTTTGACTCAAAGTTATGCCAAATGAAAAATAGGCAAAGGGATGAGACATGGATAGAATTGATCCTTTTGTTAAGTGTTTTAGACACTATATAGCAAGGAGGATGGATTCTCTCCACACAGGTAAGTTTTCTTAACCCTCTCCACATTTGCTTTTTTTTCACTCCTTATTTTCTCCATGTTAAGAAGGTTATGCCCTTTGACAAAAGCAAAGGGCCAAGACACCAAGTCATACTAATCAAAATTGTTGAAGTGATGTTGCAGACACAACCAAAACAAGACAAGTAGACACAAACACTGATTCATTCATGAAACAAGATACAAGTCAGAAGCCTGATACAGTGATACTGGGCATACAAATTAAAGTCTACTCGTCCCTATGCTCAGGAGAAGAAACTAAGTAGTCAACCACACTCGGAGTTTGGCTCCTCTCGTTATCAGCTCCACCCCGTGCTGTGCAGCCTCAGCTCTAGTGCGAGCTGCTCTGGTGGGTCCGTGTGCCGCTCTAGTGGCTGCCACTCTGATGGGTGCCACTCTAATGGATCCAGCTTCGAGTAGACCGACAGGCCATCTCACGGTGAAAACGTAGTTCCACCTGAGCAGAAACAAGATCGATCTGTGTCTAGTACTGCCTCTGCTCCATGGCACGGATCGCAGCGTCTCGCTCGCGATGGGAAGCTGTATGCTAGATCTCCATCTCGCAAAGTGCCTCGAATCGCTCATGGAGGGCAGAGGCGTGCTGGTTCTCTGCCTCGCGAAGAGCCTCAAAGTGGCACCGATCCCACACCAGTAGCTCTGCATCAAAGTCCAATCTGAGTTGAGCCATCTCAAGAGTGGGCACCCGAGCCTGCAGCTCAACCTCCAAGTCCTAGATCTTGGAAGAGGACTCTGAAGAAGAAGCAGCAAATGATTGGTCAAGTGCAGCCACCTACAAGTAGTGAATAAGGCTTAGACATTGAAAGAACAAGTATGGTAGCAAGTATCAAGATGTTACCGTGATCTCCTTCTCCGCTAGAGACTGTCTCATGGCAGCCAGCTTGTCTCATAAGGCTCTCACCTCCTCCTCAGAAGAAACACCCTCTGAGCGAGCCATGCGTTGCAAGTACATCTTGTCTATGTATTTGACTCCATTTTGATTAGAAAATATGCATGATTTAACTTATGGACCTTGATTTGACTAGTTTAGACTTTGGACATAAGATTTGTGATTTTTATCAAAAATCCTTGAAACCAGAACTTTGAAAATGATATTTTGAATATTATGGAACATGTTTGGCATGATTCTGGATGGGTAGAAATAGTTTTCATGAGATTTGACCATATGTTATTTATGTATATGATTATGTGCTAGAATGGACCTAGAATTGAAATATAATTATGTGGAGATTTGGAAAAACTCATGGGTCATCAAATTATACCTTTTAGGACCTGTTTAGGTCAGATTATGGCTGATTACATCAGAACTTAGCTTGTTTTGGTTATGCCAAAATTGATTTGGATTAATTGTCTTGTATATGTAATTAAGCATGTCTAGTTTGGTTTGTTATTGCATATGCATGGATCATGTAAAATTTGTTTGGTTTGGTTCCATATTATGTAATATGTCTTGCATGATATGATTAGGTTCATATTATCAAGTTTGATATGAGTTTTGACTAGAATATGTTAACCATGTCGGTTAGTACAAGTCTTGTCTAGTTATGGTGAAATATGTTTAATTTGGTTTCAGATCATGGGCTATTCTATGCATAGTTAGTTATGTCAATTTGGTCATGATTAGTACAAGTTGTCATTGAGAACAAGTTCAATTAAGTCGGGTTATCATATGTCTTGTCAAGTTCGTTATGAATGCTATGTCTTGCATGAAAGGCTATGAAATTAGATGTTTATGTCATGTATGCATGGTATGGTCAGGTATGTCATGATATGAAATTATGTTATGAACTCTTGATATGATTGTAAGCACCCGGAACGGGACATCCGCGGATCCCCCCCCCGGAACCCCCTTACGCCCGGCCTCGGTGTTCGTCGGTGGGTGGGTGGTGTGTTTTGTGTGTGGTCGCCAGGAACCAAAGGCTCCAAAGTATGATGGGATGAAAAAAAGTGAAATAGAAAGATGACCGTCGTACCTCCGGAAGCGGGGAGATTGTTGAGTTCCGACTTCTCCTCTCTCGGCCGGCCGAAAGAAGAGAGCTTAGTGAATCCCTTGCCTTCAATCCGGTTGAAGCTCCGCCTCGATCGGATCTACCTAAGAATGTCCATAAGAAAACATGTAGACAAGTGAAGGTTTCATTAGTTCTAACGAAAGCATAGCATCGAGCTCGAATTTAGATTCAAACATGCAAATGGGAAAAGACTAACCGGATTGGGACGAAATCCCAACCCCTATTTTTGGTAGGTTTTAAACGTATATGAAATGCAAAGATGCTCTAAGACGTGCTAAATAACTTGATGATCGATGCAAAAGCGAAAAGGGAGACAAAACTCGATTAAACGGACGATCGGAATCTAAAAATAACGAAAACAAGTCACGTCCTTCTGGTGCCTGTATATAGGGCGCCGGAGAAGGTGCCCCCTTTATAGGGCGCGTTGACCAAGTCAAAGCGCCTGTATACGGGGCACTAAGTACGGCCCGAACGATTTTCTTCTCCTCTTCGCGGCGCTGCTCCGGAGTGCGGGAGGCTTCCGGGACGAAGTAGGGGCTCCTCCTTGTAGACAATACTCAAATGAAGCCCATGGAAGAGGGTTTGGGTGCTGGATAAAAGAGGAGAGACGGGTAGAAGCTCTCAAAGTTGGAGAAAAATCATATTTACGGGTGACAGAAACAGAGGGTTTTGGGGTTTTTGGTGGAAGATTTTGGATCGGTTTGGGAGGCTTTTGGAGGGTGAATGTGGCTTGGAATCGTAGTGTTGGATGATCTCTAGGGTGGCACGGAGTTGGGACCTCCTCCAAGCTCCAAATGGGGCTCTATTTATAGCCCAAAAGAGGGCACTTTGGCCATTTTCGAAAAACAGTGCCATGTGGCATAGCGCCCTATATATGGGGCGCTAGCATCATGAGATATGTCAGATGGACAAGACAAGTCACTGCGGGGGGTCAAATCAGCCTGTCAAATCGATCGGATTTGGTTCCAGGCGCCCTGTTTATAGGGCGCCTGGTGCCCTATATACAGGGCGCCAGGTGCCCTGTTTATAGGGCGCCTGGTGCCCTATAAATAGGGCGCCAGGTGCCCTATTCTTGGGGCATTTGGCTGGTCTGATTGCTTGATGGACCTACCTTCGGAATGTGCCAAAACTCGATCTGTCCGGAAAACACGATGTGCTTTAAATATTCTTTATGAAAACAAGAATTTGAACTCTCTAACTGGGCCAAAATTGCGTGTCTACAGCTTGCCTCGCCTTGGCGTTGGCTTTGTAGGGGAGTGACATGAATGAAGTGTAGGTGAATGTAGCGAAGCGTAATGAGGCGTAACGAAATGAAATGGTAATGGACTGAAAAGGTGACGCCAAGGTGTAGATTTAGACACGCCCTCATTGGCCTAGTTGAGTAAAACAAAACTTTACCGGACTCCGAGATTGCCCTTTGTCTTATCGAAACCCTTTCTCTTGTTGATTGGTTAAGTAAACAACTAAAATCCCGCGTGGGGAGAAGCGTAACCGGCCGGGACCCGAGCTGCATGGTGTCTTTGGACTCGGCGAAATGCGATAAATTGCGAAAAGTAAAGAGAAAAAGGCCAATCATCCAAGGTTGGGTTCTTCAAATTCATTGGGTTTTACTCAAGAATACCGGTTCGATTTGACATGGAAAAACTTCTTGTTTTGATTGGATCTTCCGGATAGATCAAAAACCTTCTCGAGGAGCCATAGAAAGATGGTGATGGAAAAGATAATGCATGATGTATCTTGTATGACAATGCATGATGTATCCGCATGATAATGCATGATGTATGCTTGAGTTTAAAGAAATAGAAATAAACATAAGAAAATAGTTGAAGATATAGGTCAAACATAACGGGTCAGGTCATTCGTGAAGATACCGTCGTCCCCGTTCATTTGACTTTGGCTTAACCGCGGGTCTAAAAGGCGACTGAATTCTTCATCGATTTTGTTGGAGGGGTTCTCTGACTCAGCCCTTTTAGTCTCGAGGTCTTCAACGATATACATGCAAGATATATGATAACACATGCAAAATTCTGGGCTCCAGGCGCCCTGCTTATAGGGCTCCAGGCGCCCCATTTATGGGGCACCAGGTGCCCCATTTATGGGGCACCAGGTGCCCCATTTATAGGGCGCCAGGCGCCCTACTTACAGGGCGCCAGGCGCCCTACTTACAGGGCGCCAGGCGCCTTATAAGTGGGGCACCTGCGCGGATTTCAATTCTGCTCCTTCCCGAGGCAGTTTTGGCTTCTATAAGAAGGGGGGGTCCCCCCCTTCTTCTCCTCCACACCAGCTACAGTGCCTCTTGCCCCTCCCTTTGCTTCGATGGCTTCTTCCTCCTCCCGCCCGATCGGTTCAAATGAGATGAAAAGTTTTTCCGAAGTGCCGTGTCATATTCGGAACCGAGTGTCCATGGGAGTGGTAGTGTCTTTATTAGGCACCCTTCTTCGTTCGTCTCAAAACCCTTTCTAATTGCGCGGTTATTTTGCGGGACCTTCCGAATTTTCCCGGGGCTCGCCGATACGGCCGAGGTGCTATGGATAGCCCGCTTAATGGCTGCTTGTCAACATTCATGTGCGGACCATTCTTAGCGGGTGGGGCTTCAATGGCATCCTCGTTCACGCCAACCACCTCCTCAAATATTTACGGGATTTTTCCTTGGCGGGTGCGCTTCTCGAGATGTGGCATCCCGATACACACACCTTTGTTTTTGACTCTTTCGAATGTACCGTTCTCTTGGAGGAGGTGGAGTACATTCTGGGGCTTCGTGCCATGCACAGGTACGGTCGGGCCATGTTTATCCTGTCGGATCGCTCACCGGTTCAGACTTCCTTCCCGGCTTTATGAGCACCGGAGAGGCCCGGTCCATGATGGTAGGCGGGCGTGTTTACTCCGAAGCGTTGGGGGATTGGTCCATTGGCGTGATTCAAGGCGGCGGTGATAGTGAGGACCTTTTGCTGCCCGGTGCCAAAGGCGTCGCCGCTTGCCTTGCCACAGTGCTCCTATACCCGTGTGAGGACGGGTGGCTTGATCCTACTGCCTCCCTTGCATTCGGGGCATTTGGTCCAATGAGTGCATAGCCCACTCGGTCTTGGGCTACCTTTATGACGGCCCGACTTCGCTAGGCGTCGGCGAGGCCTATGTTTGGCGGCATTCTCTTGTTCGTGTCTTTGGGTTGGCGGCACTTTAAGTTTGACGTGTGCTTCGGACCGGCCACGGCTTCCGGCTTTTCGCTCGGAGCCCCCTCCGGCCTCTCACCAACCGCCTTTGCATGGAATATAAGGTTCGAGAACAAGTGCCCCTCGGTGAAGACCCGTGCGGCGGCGTTTGTACTTTTCGGCGATGAGCGGCGGCGGCTTTGTACGTCCCGCGAGAGGCGGTTATGCGCCGGAATGTTCGTGCCTCTCCCACCCACGGGGTGGATCTCCGGTTGATTACCGGTACCTCCTTCATTATCTACAATCCTCACCGATGTCCTCTTCGGTTGGGCCAACCGCGGCTCAAGGTTCCTCGTCTCTCTCACATTTCATCCGTCAAGGATCGTCGGACGGGCACGGCGGCGGATGTTGAGGAGTGCCGAGCATCCTTGCGATGCGGGGAATCTGCAAGAGCTTTTCGCCAAGTGCTTATATGGACGAAGACGAGGTACGGAAGAGTCGGTACGTGGCGAAGGCGAGGAAGGCTGCGCGGTGGTTGACTGTGTCTCTGCCCTTTGATTGTATCCGGTTGTAGTTTGCTTTTGTTGTGTCCGGATGTATTTTGTTTGCTTTTGTTGTGTCTAGGACTTTGATCAATGTAGGTGTAGGATTTGCTTGATGTAGTTTCTTTTCGGTTGTCCTAGTCTGTCAGTGTCAGAAGAACAACAAAATATGCAAAAGTAATAGAATATCAATGTTTTGGCAGTAAAATTGTATCTTTCCCGAAGAATATTGCTCGTGGACACGTTCTAAGAATTTTGAAAATTTTGACCAAAGCACTTTATATTTTCACCCATGCACTTTTCTTCATTTTACCATCGTCTTTTTCTACTTTTTCTATTGGGCGGGACCTTTTCGGGAGTGCAGCGCATCGTGCGGATCCCACAGTACGTTCCTTCCAACTGCAAACTTGTAATTTATTTCGTTATCTTCATTTTCGCAGAAGGGTCCGAACCGATCCGGAGTTGTTCCGGATTGGAATGGGAAGAGAGAAGGGGGCTCAGCCCCCTAGCGCCCCTATGATGGGGCGCTAGGCTCTGCCTGGCGCCCCATCAATGGGGCGCCAGGCGTCCCATCAATGGGGCGCCAGGCCCAGCGCCCCATAAATGGGGCACCTGGTCACCGAGCCCCCATCGTCTCCATTTTGCTGTTCTTGACTCGTTCTAATGCTTTGCGGATGACGAAGAGGTCTCGCGTTGGCGCTCGAGGTCCCGCCGGGGCCTCTTCCTCCGCCGGTGCTTCTTCTTCTGCTGGCGCTTCTTCCTCTGCCGGTGCTGGCTCATCGGAGCTACCTACTCTTCATCCTCCTCCGACTGTCTCGGTAACCGAATCTCGACCTCCCCTTTCATGAATTTATTTATGATTGCTTCGTTTCTAACATGATTGTTTGATTGTGCAGGGAAGATCAAGTCCCGGATATCTGGGAGATGGTCTTCCATGCCTACCCGGGGGTTGAAGGACTTCCGGAAGGTACGGCTTGATACAATGGGTTTTGGCCCATTGCTTCGTTGCTCGGCTTTACGGGAGGACCTCCCTACGATCCGAGGCTCTGAGGGAGAGATGGGATTCTCCCACCCATTCCTTCCTCTTCCCCAGGGGGCATATGGTGCCTACCCTGGAGGATGTTTCCCGGATCACGGGTCTTCGTGTTCACGGTCGTGCCGTCACCGGCAAGACCTATCGCGATTACTCGGCCATGGTCCGGGATTTTACGGGTCATCCGATCCCACACCGCCCGGCGGACTGCGCGTTATGAAGCGCACGGTCGTCGGGAACACCTGCTCGGTGCGGGCAACGCCGGTGTGGGTAAGGATGACATAGTGGCGGTTGTGCTTGACGAGTTGACGAAACGCGTCGAGCGCTCCTGGTCGGTGAGGAGGGGCACTTGTTGAGGCTGACCGGGATCTCCGCCGGTTCCTCCTCTTCTTCCTCACCCGTCTTCTTCTAGCCTCGAAGACGGACGGGGTGCACTTGCGGTTCCTCCCTTTTCTTGCTGACTGTCGAAGGTTGGTGAGTATGCGTGGGGTGCCGCTATGCGCTCATCTGTTCTCCTGCCTGGCGATGGAGAGTGGTCCGGTTTCAGTAGCCGGCTTTACTCCATTCCTTCAGGTATGCCTCGTTCTTTTGTTCATTATCAATTCTGCCTTGTCTCTTTTGGTGACTAACTGAGCTTTTATTTTGACAGGTATGGAGTTATTATTACATCCCCTTGGGTCGTGCTCTGCTGAAGGATGACCCCGAGTACCCTCTTATCGGCAGCTGGGTTGCTACACGATCTGCTTCCTCCCATCCTTACCAGGTGGAGAACCTGACGAGGCCGGTGCTCTGCTTCCCTCCTCACGAGGTATTCTGTTACTTTTCTCCTTCTTAACTCTTGGTTCTTCTTGTTTATTGCTGCGCCTTGCTTTTTCAGGTGGTATGGCAACCTTTTTCAGATCTTTACTTGGATCGGCAGCCGTGGGTTTTGGAGGGTCGTCCGGCTTTTGGCCGTGACACCTTCTTGATCTGCCTGAACGAGATGGAGCCACTTTGGGTGCGTCTTATGATGCGCTCATTGGGGCTTCACCAGGAGTGGGTGGATCTTCCACCTTACCCACACTTGGGTCGTTCTACTCGCGGCCTGATCCAGGAGATTGACTGGAAGAAGGAAGGCCGGTTCTTTGTCCGGATGCGGAAGAGGGGTGGCACCCCGGTGACTTCCGGTGCCTGCGATAGTGATGACTATACGCGTCGCTATGTGGCGACATTCGCCCACCTTTTCACCGAGGGTGGAGAGGTACGCACTTGTTGTTTTCACCTTGTTCTTCCTTTGCTTTGATGTCTAGCTGTATGTTGCTTTCGAGCATTCGGGCGGAGCTTGTCTCGTTTGAGGCGGGGACGGCATCTTTGGAGGCCGAGTTGGAGCGACGGGTATTTTACGTACTTTGCACCTTTCCCTTGTTGCTTAGCTGACCTTTCTTTCTTCTTTCTTTCAGCGACGTCGCTACCGAGGTTCCCGCCGGCAGGTAACACTCTTTACTTTTCTTTAATTCCATGAATGAATGTTGTCGGCTTGTCTCCTTTACTTCTTTCGGATCTCTCGGCTCCGCGAGCGCGTGGCCGAACCGGAGTTGGGTTCCCATCCGGCTGCCCACGAGCCGACGACTTTTGATGAGCCTCCCTTCGAGCCGTTTGACTTTGGTCGGCCTACGGGTCCCAAGCTACCTTCTCACCCTTTGCCGGTTGACCCTCCTCCCTTCATTCCTGCCGATCCTGGGAGCGGTTCTTCGAGACGGGCTTCCTTCTTGAGGTGATTCTTGCTTTTACTTATATTGTCTTCTTTCTTTAATTGCCTTGCTAATCTTTTCTTTTCTTGCGATTGCCCGGTGAAGGAACGGGTGGAGGCCCTTACTGCGAGGTGAATCTCCTTGACTTTCTCTTACTCTGCTTTGCTTGATTCTAACATTTTCCTTTTGTAGAACAAGGATCTTTGGGCGAGGATTTCTGATCTTGCTGTAGGGGGTGCTCCGCCTCCTACTGGTGATCCCTTGGGTTTTCAGCCGCCTTCTACCGATGATCCCTTGGGTTTTCAAGACAAGGTACATAATTTTCTGCTCTGCTTGTTATCATTTTCTTTCTTTCCTGACATTTTCCCGGTAGGTGATGGAGCTACAGAGGGAGCTCGGGCTCGAGCCCCTCGTAGGCATTCCGGATCCTGGTTCCTCTACTTCCGAGGTGCGATGTTTTTATTATGATTTTAAACTGGAAATGCTTGGACTGACGTCTCCTTTGGTTTCCACAGACTGCTCAGAGGATAGAGGAGCTGACACAGGAGGTACATGTACGATTCTTTTTCCTCAAGGCGCTTTTACGTAGCGATGTATCTCTTTGTCATCTTGTAGGTCGGGAGGCTGGAGACTCGCGTGGTCGAGTTGTCACGGCCGAGTACGAGCGAGATCCTCCTTCTTCGTCTTGAGCACTCCGAGAGAGCTCCACCGGGTGGAGGGCGAGCATCGTCGGTTGATGATGCGAGGCGTTGCGATCTCGGAGCCACTCCCACCGCTCCGATTCTCGAGGGACCACAACGAGGGGACCGCCCGCTCAGGTTCCTCTCAGTCCAGTAGTCGTAGGAGGCGAGATGAGGAGAGGCTTGCCATGCCACCTCCGGATGATCAGGCACCAGCAGAGGGAGGCGGCGATTTGTGATGTGCCGACCCCCTCCTATCTTTGATGTACTTTGTTTTTTCATAGTGATGGTTGTTGACTTCTTGACTCCCTGCTTTTACTCGAAGGGCGATTAGAAATTTATTCAGGCTTAGTCCCTTGCAAGAAAAAGGGCGAAATTGCCTTGATCTTTTGTCAAGGGACATAGGCCTTATCAAGGTAAAAAAACATAAGTGTGCATAGAAAGGAAACATGCAAGACCGAAATTAAACATGAATGCAAAGGCAACTAGCAAAGCAAATTTTTTAGGTGTTTTGGGATTTTTGAGTTGTTTGAGTTTTGATGGTTTTATAATTTTTTGGTGTTTTGGGATTTTTGATTTGTTTGATGGTTTTATAATTTTTTTTGGTGTTTTGGGATTTTTGATTTGTTTGGGTTTTGAATATTCTCTCATTTTTTAGAATTTTTGATTTTTTTTAAGATTCGTTTGGTATTTTTCAAAGTATTTGATTTTTTTGTTGGTGTGAGGGACACGATCATTTCATCCTCTGCCCTGCTTGCCATAGGTGCTTCTCATTGTTACGTAAGGGTTAAGAGTAGGCATCACGTGTAAGGAAGTGCCTAGCTTGAGATCTCACGACCTTTTGCCCTTGATAGGCTATGGTTCTTCTCGGGTCTTGTCGGTCAACCTTACCCGCAAGGTTAAGGAGGGAAGAGGACTGATGGTAAGTCCTTACTAAGATTCAGGGGTGTCGAACTTGTTTCTCTACTAATACCCACATTGCCCGTTCGGGTTTTGACCTCTTCGGGTCCTTCCTTCTAGCCCATTTTCTTTGATGGCCCACATTCAGACAGGTCTATTCTTTTGCCGACCTGAGGGGTCATTGCCCATCTTTTGGCACCTTTCCTTTTAATAAAAAGGTTAGACCTTCAGAGGCATTTTCCAACTAAGGCAATGGGCATTTTCGACACTCCTCATTCTACCCCCTTTCATCTATTCTGGACCGAAACAAGAAGAGAATGGGATTAGGTTGACCTTCCTTTGCCAAGCGTTGCCTAGCTTTCTCTCTGACTTGTGATCATCGGATCTCAAAGCTAGGTGTGTAGTGTGTGCAGTATGATGCCTATCCTTATTTCCCTAAGTGACAAGTTGATGCTCTGGGCAAGTAAGCGTTGGATGCTATCATTATACTTCACACCTTTGGATTTTATAGATTTTTTGTGATTTTTGATTTAAGGGAAATATTTTTTGAGGTAGACACCATTCCAGGGATGAGCTAGCTCTTCTCCTTCGCATTAGTCGGCTTATATGAATTACGGGATAAATGACCGAAATAACATAAGGACCCTCCCAATTTGGTTGAAGTTTGGAGCGGGGACCGCCCGGCTTAACAAATATTCTTTTAAGCACAACCTCACCGACTTCAAATTTTCTCTCTACCACCCTCTTCTGATAAAATCTTTTAAGTCTATTTTGGTAGGATGTAGCATGTTCGGCAGCGGCGGGCCTCCTTTCATCCAAGAGTTCGAGTTGCGCGAGAAGAGAATCTCGGCGTTCATCCATCGGGATATCTCGATCGATCTGGACTCGGAGGGATGGAATGATCACTTCGTATGGAACTACCGCCTCCATCCCAAATGCCAAAGCATAGGGGGTCTGACCCGTTGGGGTTCGAATAGAAGTGCGGTAGGCCCATAGAGCATCAACTATCTTATCTGGCCAGTCTGTGAATTTGTTAGACTTACAAGTCTTCTTAATGATTTTTATCAGGGTTTTATTGGTGGCTTCTGCTTGACCGTTGCCTTGAGGATAATATGGAGATGAATGATGCAATCTGATGCAATACTGTTGCAAAGGTCACGTAGCTCTGAGAGATGAATTGCGGTCCATTGTCGGTGATGATGTCGCACAGGGATCCCGAACACGGCAATGATGTTGCGCTTGATGAAGGTGCGGTCGTTGATGCCTTGATCTCCACATATGCTTCCGCTTCTGCCCACTTGGTGAAGTACTCCGTTGCAGTTAGGATGAAGGATTTGGTTTTGTTTATGGAGTTTGGGTCACCGAGGGGTCCGATAACATCAAAAGCCCACATAGCGAAAGGCCATGGGGCGTGGATCGGATGAAGGGAAGATGCGGGAGAGTGAATCTTGTCGGCGTGGAGTTGACATTGATGACAGTGCCGGACAAAGATCGAGCAATCTTCTTCCAGAGTAGGCCAATAATACCCTTGCGTGATGATCTTTTTGGCGAGGGCTTGAGCATGTACATGGCCTCCACATACTACGGAGTGTGCTTCTTTAAGCACCGATTCAGCTTCCTCTTCATCTACGCATCTTAACGAACACCGGCCAAGCTCCTTTTGTAAAGCATCCCGCCTAAGATGGTGTATCTACGGGAGACTCTCCTTATGGCTCTCTTCTCTTCGGCGGTTGATCTGGCGGGTACGTACGATCCTGACAGTAATTCGCAATCTCATAATACCATGGTTTCTCACCTTCTTCTAGTTCCTCCAACTCGACCAAAGATACTTCCTCCTTTTGCTCAATGTACTCTTTCCTTTCAAACTCTTCCTTAACCTTCAAGAACCGTGCATCTTCTACTGCCGGAATGGTACGTCGGCGGACATAGATCGTCCTAACCTGTCTGCCTAGCGGGACAGATAGTGAACATGCCAGAGGGGCAAGAGCGTCGGCAAGAATATTTTGAGCACGAGGGACATGAATGAATTCGAGTTTGGAGAATAGCTTGATGTAGCAAGTGGTGAGTTCTTGGTATGGTTTGAGCCCGAGGATGAGATGTGCGATATTTGGCCGGTACAGCGAAGTATCAGCGACTATCACCGATTACCCTTAGTTTAGTGACACCATAGAAGTGAGCGGCCTCCAGTCCGGCCAACAAGGCTTCATACTCAGCTATATTGTTTGTTGCTGGAAAATGGAGCTGAAAAGCCTGCGGAATGGTGACACCTTCGGGAGATAGAAGAACGATCCCTATCCCTCTACCTTGGGAATTTAATGCCCCGTCAAAATATAGAGTCCACGATTAGAAGATTGAATGGACATCAATTCTTCATCGGGAAAATCTGTTGGATAGGGTCAAAGGTTGGGATAGGATGATGGGCAAGGTGCTCGGCAATTGCATAGCCCTTGATTGCCTTGTTGGGTGTAGGTGATGTCAAATTGGGAGAGGAAACTGCGGCGTGCCAAACGATCGGTCGGGACAGATTTTTCAAGGAGAAATTTGATGGGGTTCATGCGAGCAATGAGATTAACCTCGTGAGCCGAGAAAGTAATGTTTGAGCTTGGACCACCCAAACCAGGGCGGCACGGGTTTTCTCCATGGTTGTATACTTTTGTTCACAAGGATCAAAGATTTTGGACGAGATAGTATGCCGCTCGCTCTTTCCCTTCATCATCTACTTGTGCCAACACTTGCTCCCAAGGATCCCTCCAAGGCGAGATGTATAAGATCATGGGTTTGCGGGAACCGGAGGTTTGAGCACGGGTGGGCTTGACAAATATTTCTTCAAACCATTGAATGCCTCTTGACACCTCGAATCCCATACGAATTCGGCCTTCGCCTTGGTTAACTCATAGAAAGGTTTGCACCGGCGAACAAACTGTAACCTGCCAATCAACCCTCTCAGCTCTTTTAGGTTCTTTGGTGGAGGCATGTCAATAATAGCTTTGGCCTTGTTGGGATCGATTTCGATGCCTCTTTTGTGACAATGAACCCAAGTAACTTTCCGGACGATACTCCAAACACACATTTCTTGGGGTTCATCTTGAGCTTATATTCCCTGGCTCGTTGCAAAACCCTTTTTAATACCTCAGCATGCTCCTCTTGGGTTCGAGATTTGACCACTAAATCATCCACGTACACCTCTACAAATTTATGCATCATATCATGAAATATTGCTACCATGGCCCTCTGATAAGTTGCTCCGGCATTCTTTAATCCGAAGGGCATGACAACGTAACAATAAGTTCCCCAAGGTGTAGTGAATGAGGTCTTCTCTTGATCCTCTTACGCTAACCGGATTTGATTATACCACGAGTATCCATCCATGAATGATAGGGTTTCGTATCCAGTGTGTTGTCAACAAGAACATCGATATGAGGAAGGGAGAAATCATCTTTTGGACACGCTCGGTTTAAGTCCCTGAAGTCAATGCAAATTCGAATCTTTCCCTCCGTTTTCATATTTGGGACTATATTTGCCACCCATTGTGGATAGAGGACAACTCTAATGAATTTTGCTTGGTGCAACTTATCGACCTCTTCCTTCATCTTTAACGCCACGTCTGGGTGGAATCTTCTTAACTTTTGCTTGACCGGGGTAGCCTCAGGTTTTAAAGTCAGTCGATGTTCTACCAATGATTTATCTAACCCTGGCATATCTTCGTATGTCCAAGCGAACGTGTCTTTGTATTCTTGCAATACCCCCATTAGATTCTGTTCTTCTAAAGGGGCGAGGTTGGCATTGATGAGGATATTCTTAGGATCTTCCGGTGTTCCAAGATTAAGTTCCTTAGTCGGTTCATCCACCGTGGCTGATGGTTCTTCGAACCTTCTTAAACCGGATGCATAGGCATCAGCCAAATCCTCCTCTTCATCCTCGGTGTCAGGATCCTTTTCTGATACAACCTCGTAGACCCCTAAAGTTGGATCAACATTGTTTCTCTCCTCATATCGAATTTCTCCTATCTAGATTGCATCCTCTAAATATTCCGGTAGCTTGGCGCATTCTAAGCTTTTCCGCGCTAACTGATGCAGATATCTCCCTGGAACTCTTCTACCTCTGATTTTTGTTTTACTTTTGCTGTAAACTAAACCTAAAGAAGAAGAAGGTAAATAAGGAGGTGAGGAGGAGGTGGATGGAGTGGAGTTTATTGACGAAGGGCAAAGGAGATCGATCAGAGATCGGGTGGCCTCCTGATCCGGGTTGTCCTTCGGAGCGAGTTGGGATGTTTCTTCGAGCGAGATTTGGTTTGAGAAAAGGACGTTTTTTTTTGATCTTTTTGAGAAGTACTAAACATAAATACAGTGGGGGTTTGGTTGGTTGTTGTTTCCAACGGGGTTGAGATATTGATAGAGAGGGGAACGAATCAAGCAAAGACGGATAAAGAGGGCATCCGTCTTTGCTATCTAGAGCGACAATGGACTCGTCGAGAATGAGTCTGCTAGATCCGAGAAGATGACACTCGTTGAATGCCTGGATTTTGGCTTGTTAGAAGGCTCGTTGCGAACGGTTCATCACTTGACCCTTTTTCGGCAAATAACCATGATACGTCAATATGTGTCTCATCCCCTAGGTCGTCCACCTTCTTCCTCTTCACTTGTTCTTGTGGTTCCTGCTCTTCAATCATTTGTATTGTTTCTCTTTTATCAAAGAACTTGCATGAGACATCCTTGGAAGTATTTTTGGCCGTTTTTACGGCTATTATCACATGTCCCATCGTACCCTACCCCATTCCTTGATGTCGTCTTTACTAGGCTGAATGGGTTCGGTGATGCCTTGCGGTTCTTTCCCCGGTCCTCGGCCTTCTTGATATCCCGGACTCTCCATCATACGCCACCCAAGGGTTTTGGCGTTATCTTTCTTCTTTCTCCAAACTTGCCTAGGCTTGTCTCTTATCCCTTGGTAGATCAAGGATTGTAAATGCGGTTGATTCGGCAAGCCGGGGGAGGGTAACCAAGCAATCCACGGGCATACTCACTACTTTGACAACTTGTCCCTTGAAGGGAAATTTGATGCAACGATGATTGGTTGAAGCTACGGCCTCTAATGCTTCCAGGTAAGGCCTTCCCGGGATGGCTTTGTAAGTTGGATCCATATCCAAAACATGGAAGTCGACGGTAACAACCCGGGGTCCGAGTTTGACTTCAAGTGTGACCATGCCATGGGCGGGCCTTTTGGAATTATCATATCTTGTCACGGTGATTTGCGATGGCCGAACATCTTCTTACGGGATTCCACACAAGCTGTAGTGTTTACGGTGGCAAGACATTAATAGATGCACCGGTGTCAACTAGACAAGATTCAATATACGTTCCGTTGATGCGATAGTGATACATAGTGCATATTTTCTTGTTTACGGTTCGGCCAATTCTTCATTAGTGAAAATGAGAGCGGGATGTTCACTTCTCGGGGTTAAAGCTGATGTAATCTTTTACGGGGGAGAGTTTCATTGACCATCACTCTTTGCGGATATTGTTGAAGTACTTCTTGATGAGCTTTGGATCTTTTAATTAGCTCAGGAATGGAAATTCGCGCGAGGGTTTTATCCGGGTGCTTGACAAATCATAAGATGTTCACAGTCTTGGCTCTTCCGGGTGTTCTTCTTCTTCTTCTTGCGGTCGTCCTGGTTGTCCGGCCTGGGGAAAAATTCTTTGGAACATACGCCCGCTTCTAAGCACCGTGGCGAGCTGGGGAGTTATGATTGGTGTAGTGGAGATAGACGGAGGGTTAGGTCGGATGATAGGGGGCCTAGGCAGGGGTGTAGTGATGATGGTCCGAGTTGTAGGGGTACGAGTGGATTGTGGTGGCATGGTTGCACGAGGTGGTACAATGATGGGTCCTAGTGGCGGAGGTATTTGGGGGGGAGCGGCTGGGCGGATCAAGGTCCTACCCGGTTGGAGTTGTATGGCTGGTGGTGTTATGGTTGGTTGTGGTGGCGTGCGGATAATCGGCGGTTGGCTTCTTCTGGCGGGGATAACTCGGGGTATGGAGTGAACGGTTCGGTTAACGTGGTTTGGGGGGTTGGTGTTTATGAAGGAAGCAGGTCCCTCTATTTGCCAATTTTGACCTCTATCGCGGGGTTCATCAGTGGAGGTTAAGATAGGGTTAACCCTCTGGTTTTCTGGTGCTGTTGCCGGTGCGTGCGCGGGTAGCGGGTTCTGAATAATTCCCAGGCCGGGTTCCTGTTGTTGTTGTCGAGCTGGTGCCTGCTGCTGCTGCTGGGGTTGGTTTTTCAGTGCCTTGATGTATTCGCCCAATTGGTCCCGGTCAATGCTTCCTTGCTCGTGGAGGTCATGGATGTAATCTTTAAACTGAAAGCAGTTCTCCATTGTATGCCCTGGGAATCTGTGGTACAAGCAGTACTTGTCCGTGTTGGCATTCTGCGGCCACTCCAACTTTTCTCTCGGCAATGAGATCTGCCCTGCCGCCATAAGAGCGTTAAAAATATCTACGAGAGAGTATGGTAATGGCGGGTAATGATTTCTCCTAGGCCCTACTCTTCGTGGTACACAGGTAGCGGGGGGAGGTGCTGGTTGTAGGTGGTCGGTGGCGGGGAGGTTGAGGTGCAAAGGTACGTACGGCCAGCTGCCGGGGTTCTTTGGGGGATTGGTGTACGTATTGGTTGTTGGGGGTATTGGTTCGGCGTTTGGTGGCGGAAAGGTTGGGGTTGGATGCGGGGGCGAGGCGCCGATTGGATTTGGCGTGGGTTTCTATGCTTGGGGATTCTGTATTGCTGTTGGTGGTTGATGGGCGGGTTCCCTAGGATATTGACGTGTTCGTTGGTTACCACGCCTTCGGTCACGGGCCCGAAGTGGTGGTGGTTGTTTTTTGGTGACTCGGGGCCTAGGGTCGAAAAGGTTCATAATGGGAGAGTCTCGGAGCTGTGTTTGGATATATCGTGCTCTCTCATAGAGTTCGCTCATCGTGGCAGGGTGATGTAATGCCAATACATTTTTTAAAGCGGGAGTGGCGTTGGTGATGATCATCTTAACTTGTTCCGATTCGGACAGTGCATTTGTCAATCTTTACGCCATTGCTCTCCACCTATCGGCATACACGATAAAATCTTCATCATTCTTCATCCTTTCGGCCATGAGGTCGGTGATGGAATAAGTTGGTCCGACCCTATCTTGATATCTTTGCAAAAATTTGGCCTTGACGACTTCAAAGTTACTTGCATACGAAGGGTCAAGTGAGTAAAACCATTCTAAAGCCGAGCCCTCCAATGATCTTCGGAAAAGAAAAGCCGGGGCCCTCGGATCGTTACGCCACATTGCCGACTCATAGAGAAAGTCTTTAACATGAATGAAGGGATTACCGGTTCCGTTGTAGCGACGGTATACCGGCATCTCGGAAGGGAGGTAGATGAAAAGTAGGGAGAAAAGGAAGAGAAATTTCGGGGCTGCCTTGGCGTCGATCAAACGTCGGAGTTCTCTATATTGTTCGTCCATGCGATTGATTTTATTGATCATAGCCGGATCGACGAAAGGTTCCCCAAGAGGAGGAGGAGGAGCGGGTGCTTGGTGTACCGGGATCGGGATTTGGTGGGCCGAAGTGACCGGATGAGAAGGGTAGATTGGGGGATGCACCAAAGGGGGAGTAGGGTTGAGATGATTAGAAGAATAAGCTGGTGGTCTAGAAGGGACGACCACATTCGTATGGGGGTGATCTAGATTAGCCACCGGATGAGGTGAAATTGGGGCTAGGAGCCCGGTATGGGAATGGCCATGAGTGGGCACATTGGGTTGGTGTGCCAGCGACCGAGGAGTAGAGATATGAAGGCCACATTCGGTAGGAATGTGGTCGGTGGGGACTTGCCCTTGAGAATGGCTTTGATAGCCTGGAGTTGGGTAGGGTCGGCATGAGAGAATGCCTCCCAAAGTGAATTTGGATTGGGTCGAGGAGAAGTTTGACTAGGTTCGGGGAGAACTTCGGGTTCGTTGACGGCACATACGGCATCGGGGTAGAAGTAAGGCCGGTCGTATTCCAATTGCGGTTGCTCGCATCTTTGATCCGCCATTCCGATAACTCGACACGACCTCAAGTTCATAAACACGGCAGAAAAAGAAGGTTGGCAAATAAAAGTTCAGGAATTTTTGGTTTTGATTTTTGACCTCTTTTGTTTTGATTTTCTTGTGTTTGGACAAGCAAGTTGTCAAGCAAATTAACCTCAAGTAAAATTTTTTGTTTTGGTTTTTTTCAGGTGATTTTGGGATTTTTGTTTAGTTTTCAGTTTTTGTTTGCAAACAAGTAATAGCAAAGACTTGGAATGATTAACGCAATTTTTTTGTTTCAATCTCAGATTAATGGCTTGTTAAGAGAAATATTGTCCACTCAAATAAATGGGTAGGACCCTATGCTCTCACAACACCGAGCAATCTAAGGTTGTCACTCTTTTCACAACGATGGGTAATAGGTATTCCGGGTTTTGGGATAAAGTGGTACAACCAGCCCGATCGATGAAGAGGGAATCCTTCACGTACGGGGACTTATGGAGGTCTTGATGGAAGCTACCCGGTCCTTCCGAGAGGGAATCCCCGGAGGAGGAGTTGGCAACCACCAAGAGGGGTGTTTGGATGTGTGGGGCTTTGGGAGGAGAGAGCCTCCCTTCTCGGATGTCCTAAGGAGACGGGCGGACCCGAAGCTCCGATGCAAACTAAATGCAAGTGAAATTTCAAGGAATAAGAAGCAACCAAGAAGAAAATAAAAGCATACAATGATTAATGAGATGTTTGTAGGAAGCAAGTGAAATAGGCAATGATATAAACTTAAGCTAGGATGGAAGAAAGAACTAATTTAACTAAGCATGCTTTGAAAGATTTAAAGGAGAACTAGACTTAGCAAAGAAGATGATATCTAAAATACTAAGGTGAAATAAGTTGATTATCAAAGCTGGAAATTAGATGGATATGCTTTTTAAAAGATAAACGGAGAGCAAGTAAACTTGGAAGAGACAAGATGATGCTTCGAAGAAAAGTAAGCAACGTAAACAAGCAACAATGTAAGGAAATGGAAATGACTCACATGGAAATGAAAGTAAACATGATTTTCAGATGGACATTCTTAGGAAAATAAAGTGGGATTTCACTAAAGCAAAGTCGGTCCCACCGTGGTCGCCAAAAGGTGTAAGCACCCGGAACGGGACATCCGCGGATCCCCCCCCGGAACCCCCTTACGCCCGGCCTCGGTGTTCGTCGGTGGGTGGGTGGTGTGTTTTGTGTGTGGTCGCCAGGAACCAAAGGCTCCAAAGTATGATGGGATGAAAAAAAGTGAAATAGAAAGATGACCGTCGTACCTCCGGAAGCGGGGAGATTGTTGAGTTCCGACTTCTCCTCTCTCGGCCGGCCGAAAGAAGAGAGCTTAGTGAATCCCTTGCCTTCAATCCGGTTGAAGCTCCGCCTCGATCGGATCTACCTAAGAATGTCCATAAGAAAACATGTAGACAAGTGAAGGTTTCATTAGTTCTAACGAAAGCATAGCATCGAGCTCGAATTTAGATTCAAACATGCAAATGGGAAAAGACTAACCGGATTGGGACGAAATCCCAACCCCTATTTTTGGTAGGTTTTAAACGTATATGAAATGCAAAGATGCTCTAAGACGTGCTAAATAACTTGATGATCGATGCAAAAGCGAAAAGGGAGACAAAACTCGATTAAACGGACGATCGGAATCTAAAAATAACGAAAACAAGCACGTCCTTCTGGTGCCTGTATATAGGGCGCCGGGAGAAGGTGCCCCCTTTATAGGGCGCGTTGACCAAGTCAAAGCGCCACGTATACGAGGCACTAAGTACGGCCCGAACAGATTTTCTTCTCCTCTTCGCGGCGCTGCTCCGGAGTCTTTGGGAGGCTTCCGGGACGAAGTAGGGGCTCCTCCTTGTAGACAATACTCAAATGAAGCCCATGGAAGAGGGTTTGGGTGCTGGATAAAAGAGGAGAGACGGGTAGAAGCTCTCAAAGTTGGAGAAAAATCATATTTACGGGTGACAGAAACAGAGGGTTTTGGGGTTTTTGGTGGAAGATTTTGGATCGGTTTGGGAGGCTTTTGGAGGGTGAATGTGGCTTGGAATCGTAGTGTTGGATGATCTCTAGGGTGGCACGGAGTTGGGACCTCCTCCAAGCTCCAAATGGGGCTCTATTTATAGCCCAAAAGAGGGCACTTTGGCCATTTTCGAAAAACAGTGCCATGTGGCATAGCGCCCTATATATGGGGCGCTAGCATCATGAGATATGTCAGATCGACAAGACAAGTCCTTGCGGGGGTCAAATCGGCCTGTCAAATCGATCGGATTTGGTTCCAGGCGCCCTGTTTATAGGGCGCCTGGTGCCCTGTATACAGGGCGCCTGGTGCCCTGTATACAGGGCGCCAGGTGCCCTGTTTATAGGGCGCCTGGTGCCCTATAAACAGGGCGCCTGGTGCCCTATAAACAGGGCGCCAGGTGCCCTATTCTTGGGGCATTTGGCTGGTCTGGTTGCTTCATGGACCCACTTTCGGAATGTGCCAAAACTCGATCTGTCCGGAAAACACGATGTGCTTTAAATATTCTTTATGAAAACAAGAATTTGAACTCTCTAACTGGGCCAAAATTGCGTGTCTACAATGATGTGCTATGAAGGCTTCACCAGCCTATGTTAGACAATCTTCCGTGGGCAGCGGGTAACTTAGATGAATCCGGCCCTCCCACAGATCCCGGATTACCGCGGTTTTTCCCTTAGTGTCACCACTGCCTAGGTGCACTTTGGGCTAGCTTAGTATATGTTACTTCTATATATATATTAGAGCTGGTGAATGCATTTTGTACATGTGAAGCAAGACGACCAATTCCTTGCTCTTTGACTATGTGTTCTGGAAAGGATATGAAATATGTTACTTGTGTGTCATGTATGGATGTTAAACCATGTCATGTTAGAAAAATCAGATTTGTCTGTTAAGTTAAGTCTTGAGGTCATTTAGATGATATTTGTCTAGCTTGTATGGTCTTGTGTGCATTGGTCTAGAATTAATTGGCATTGGCATAATCTTTTCTTTGAAGATAATTATGTTCAGATATGGGTTGTGAGATTAATATAGAGGACATTTTATACTTTTGTATTACATCTCAATTTAGATATGTTACATACCATTGCTTGATTATATGTTATTTACCCGATTGATGGGTGAAGGGTGTAAATCCTACGGAGTCCCCGGACTCACCCCGTTGTGAGTTAAATTTTTCAACAGGTTTTGAAGATTTAAGAGCTTGAAGATGAGGATCAGGCGGAACCAAAGGAATCAAAGTCATTTGCACATGGAGATTCTTGGTATTCTCTACTTAGGTAGATGATCTTGGTTGTTTTTGAACAAGAGTGTGGATAGACTAAGAAGTATGATTCTATTCTCTTGTTTTGATGGATCTTAGGAAATTAATTGTTTAAGTTTGGGTTGTTGAATCCAAGTGTTGGGTTTCATCCCACTGTCACGACATTGTGTATTTTCGCTGCGTATTTGTGGTTATGTTATTTAAATTTCGGGTCGTGACAGGAGTGGTATCAGAGCATTAACCCGGCCGGAAGGTCTATAGTGACCTGCCCGGGTGGTTGATTTCAGTTTGAATGAGCCAGATTTGATACTTGGATTATCTATTTGAATCAATTGGATTTGATTTTAGACTTTGAAGGTTACATTATTGGATGCCTAGATTGGATAATGGATTGAATCTATTTATGAGGATCAATTTTCAGATTTTGGTGAATCTTGAAGCTTCAATTTATGACAATAGGAGGAGATTATCAATTTGGGTCAATTTGATTTTGATATTAGATGATGATTTAATATGTAGAGATTCAAATTGGATGATCAATCATTATATGATAATCAACTTTTAGATTTGGTTATCTTGAAGTTCAGATTGATAGAAATCAATTTATCAATTAAGGCAAGATTTTATTGTCATTGGTGTAGAGAATTTTAGTGTTTAATAGTTGATGGATATCATATGGTTTAGTATCTTTATGAGATGAAGTTCAAATTTTGTGTAACTGGTGAATTGTATTGATTAAATGAATATGATTAAGCTCATATTGATATAATTTTTTTAAGTGAAGCTAGAGAGCTAGATAGATTGGTAGATTTTTCATATTGTGAAATAAAGTGGATTTTATAATGATTTTATAGGATGATCTACATGAGAATAATCGAATTATTGGTGTAAGTTAATTGGGATATACTTATGATAAGAGGATATAATATGTATTATTAGAAGGAATGAGATCAGTCAATTATAGAATTGAGGATGAAATATCTAGAAGATCATGTATATCAGGTTGTTTAGGTGGTGCTTTGCTTAGATATTTATAAGATATCACAATCTAAATTATATTATGACCATAGTATCTAGAATCATAGTTATTATTTGCCGATCTAGAATCTGAGTAAATACTCTCCCTAACAATATCCTTGTCTAAGGACTTGAAATCTTTGATTCATGAATTTCTAAATCATAGGAAGTATATAGGCTCTAGGTGATTCAGCTTGATAATTATGAGTTAAATTTGTATCGTGGACAATTTTGTTAGATATAGATTTGTTAAGACTTTGATTTGTATTAAGAGTATTATTTAAGTTGTTTGGAGTAATTTGGAAATTGTGATTTAACCTCTATTGAGAAAGTAATTAGAGATCGTGATATACTTGTTGAGGTTTAAGGGAATTGGATGTCTTTGGCATTAGATTGTGGCTCTTTAAGCATGGGAATAATTTGATTGTTAATTAAGATGATCAGAATCTAGATTTCAAATTATAAGAAAGTGAATGTTGGTGATAATTTGATAATAATGGTGTTTAGGTCTATCATTTTGAAAAAGAAAATGAATGATGAATTATGATTGATACTCTTGTTTTATAAGGATAATGGAATTTTATTTGCTTTAGATAATAGTTAGATGTGTATGATACATGACATGATATCATCGATAGATTGAAAGATAAGAGAGATTGTTGAATCACTAGAGAGATTTCATTGGATAACGTATGTAGAATAATTTGAATTATTCAATTGATGATATGTGAGGGTAATCTGATTTATGTGTAATTAGTGGAATGATGCATATATGTGGTATGAGGTTAAGATGACATATATTACCTGGAGTATGATGTTGAGTCTATCTTAGAAAAGAACATTTTTTGAAATATTACTTGATTAAGAGGTTCGAATGGAAGAGTTGGATATGGAAACGAGATTATAAATCTAAACTTTGAAGAAGAATTAAATTGTTTAGTGTGATTGTATTAGTGGTATTCTTGTGTTATTAAAGATAAGATATTGTAATATTAGTTTTGAGGATTTGTACTTGTTTTGGTAGGGTTATGATCACTTGTTGTAAGTTATCAAAAAAAAAATCTAGTTGATGTTATCGCATGACATCCAAGATTATAACCATATTCTTTTCGAATCATGAACTTGAGAATTATTCTATCTATCATCATCTTTGCATAACCTCTCCAATCAAGGAGTACTTGTTACCACTCATCCCTGATTTGTCAATATTAAGTGGAATTATGTTTTGAGTGAATATAGATTATGTCAGATTATTATGAATATTTAGTTCAGACTTTGGTTTAGTTGAGATGATCTTCAAGTCAAATATAGATAGAAGAATAAGTTGGTGATATCTTACTAGTTGTTTGAAAGTGATTGGAATTTGATAAATTTATTAAACATCTGAAGTGTTTAGAGATTGAGTTCCAGCTGGTGGAGATTAAATGAATATATAAGAATCACAATAGAATAATTATGGTTCCTTAAGATTTGGAATGAATTGATAGTTGAGGAAGTGCAATGCATGACAAATGGATCCCAAATGTATTAGAAAGAAAATACTAGCGATCTTTATGAAAACTTGATAATTATTTAGAAGATATTAGGGGATTATCATTGGAAAAAAAATGAATAAGAGGACTATGTTGATAATCTTGTCTCATATGGATAATATAATCTTCATCGTTTTAGATAATTTTCAATGATAATTATGGTGATCATGTTTGAGATATGATAATAAAGATGAGATTTAAGTGTTATAATTGATAAGAAGATTGAAGAATATTGATGTATAAGAAGGTTAGAATAATAAATGATGATTGGTGATGATATTTGAAGATCAAACATTTGGATAAAATTAGAGATTGGAGAGTTAATCGTTATGAAGGAATGGTATAGACATATGATAAATTAGAGAGAGCTGAATGTGATAATTTTTTTTGTGAAATTGAGATACAATAATTAGATTATCATGAATGGTATGATATAGAAGGAAGAGTGTATAATTAGAAATTTTGATATGGATAACATTAGTAGATGATGAGAGTTTTACTATGCATATGATATATGATGATTCAGGCATCTATATATGAGTGTATGAGAATTGAATCATCTTGACTCTCCCTCCGACTTGGTAGTAGGTTTCGAAATTTGGAGGACGAAATTTATTTTAAGTGGTGGAGAATGTAATGTTTCGAAAAAAAAAATTCTATAACATCTCCTCCCCCCCCTCTGTTGCCGTTACACATGCGCCCCCCCTTCTCTCACCAGCCCCGCCCCGCCCTCTCTCTCTCTCCCGTCAGTTACGCCACCCCGCCTTGCTCTCTCCCTCTCTCTCGCGCGCGGTTACGCAGCCCCCCCTGCCGCTGGATCTCTCTCTCTCTCTCTCTCTCTCTCTCTCCCCTGCGTAGTCTCCCCCTCCCGTCGGGACTCTCGCTCCCATCTCCCTCCTGGCTACGGAATCGCCCCTCCTCCCGTCTCAGTCTCTTTCTTCTTCCTTCCAGCCGCCGGACCGCATTGCCTTCATCTTCCCACACCAGCGCCTGCGCCATCCGCCGCCGGCCACCCCATTGCCAGCCGCCGCCATCGCATCGCCCACTCGTCCCCGCACAGCCGTGGCCCCGCGTCGAGCCGCCGTGTGATCGCGCCCCTCCGGCCGCGTGACCGCCGCCCGCCAACGCCGCTCGTTGCCATCGCCGGCCTCCGCCCTCTCCCCTGTTCCGCTGAAACTGCCACCGCGTGAAACCCCCCCTGTCGAGCTCTCTCTTCTTCTCTTCTTGTTGTCGACGCGCCGTCTTCCTCCCCCATGGACTCCCCCCCCCTACTCTGCCTACGCGCGCGAGTGCGCGAGCTACGCCGCGTGAAGCGCCGCCCGGCCGCCTCTGTCTTCGTGGCCAGCCGCAGCGCGGACCCGTGGCCTCCGCCGCCGTTGTTGCAACCCCCCCCCCGCATTGACGTAGTGCGCACCCACGGCCGCCGCCTCCACCCAGCCGCCTCCTTGCTGCCGCCTTGTCCGCGCGGCCCACCGCCAATCAGCCGGTCTCGTGCGCCAGCATCATGCCCTGTCTTCCCGTGCGTCCGTGCGACCAACCACCGCTGTGCCTCCCCGTCGGTACCCCCCCCCTCCTTCCTCTTCACCCTCGCCTTCGCCGTTCGGCCGCTGTTCAGTCGCCGCCGCCGCCGTGCCCTTGCAGCTCTGATCGCCGTCGCCGGCGAGTGCCGTTGCCGCCGCCGCGAACGTCGTGAGCCACCGGTCGAGCCGGCCCAGCACCCCGGTCCAGCCGCCGGTCCAGCGTCTTCGAGCCGCCCGGTCCAGCCGGTCGAACCGCTCGGTTCGGCGCCGGTTCAGGAATTTTCTGATTTTCGGATTTATTAAATCTGGATATTAGATTTAAGGGCATGAAAATAGCAGGAGAATCCAGAAAAATACGAAAAATTCACAGGAGCTTCCAGGTAGGATTCTCAAGCTTGTCTATGTATTTGACTCCATTTTGATTAGAAAATATGCATGATTTAACTTATGGACCTTGATTTGACTAGTTTACGGCCTGTTTGGTTAGAGTATCAAAATTGATACAATATCAATTTTGATATTGATATTCCAAGAAGATGTAATATCAATATCAAAAGTGATAGTATCAAGTTTCTTTAAGCGTTTGGTAATGTTATATCAATATTAAAATTGATATTAGGTGTTTGGTAATACAATATCAATATGAAAATCACTATTAAATATTTTGATTAATTAGTGTCAAAATTATATTTTAATACCAAAATTATTGTTAAAATATAAAAATATCTATATTATTTACAAAATTAAATATATATTTTTAAAATATTTTGATCTATAATATCCACTAACATGATTATACACCTTATATTTAATTTAATATTCTAATAATCAACTGTATAATATTACAACCACCACGACATCCTCCGCTGCGGCGCGGTACCCTTTCCCTTTCCCTTCCATTTCCCTTTCTTCCTCCTCTGTCTCCTCGGCCTCGCCACATTGGCCATGGCCGCTCTATCCCCTTCCTCCTCCCACGCCTGCGGCTCGCCGAGAGGGGGGCCGGTGAAGGCCTCCACCCCGCTCATCGTCTTCCTCCAGCGCGTCCAGTCGGCCGCCCTGCAGACGTTAGGACCCGGGTCCTTCGATCCCAAGCTCTATGTCGACCTCCCCCTCCGCCGCGACCTCACCGACACCGAGGCCGCCTTCGCCGCCCTCCCTCGGTCCCCCGCCAATGGCGTGATCCCCGCCGGCGACCTGAATCGATTCCTCGGCGAGTACTTTGGGGTGGCTGGATCTGACATGGTGTACGCAGCGCCCCCGGATTTCGTGCCGGAGCCCCAAGGGTTCCTGCCGCGGGTGGAGCATCCGGAGGTGCGGGCGTGGGCGCTACAGGTGCACTCCCTGTGGAAGAACCTGAGCCGGAGGATGGTGGACGACGTGAGGAGACGGCCGGAGCTCTACACGTTGCTGCCGCTGCCGGGACCGGTGGTGGTGCCAGGGTCGCGCTTCGACCGGCCGTCTGCCGAGGTCGATCGGGGGGGGCGACGGGGTCTCCGGCGGGGGAGCGACGGGGTCTCCGGCGGGGGGGGGGGTTCTCTCCGCAGCGGGGGGGCGACGGGGGACTCCGGCGGGGGGGCGACGGGGTTGTCTCCGGCGGGGGGGGGGGGGCGTGCGCGCGGGGGGCGGGGTTCTCTCCGCAGCGGGGGGCGACGGGGTCTCCGGAGGGGGGGGGTCTGCGGGGGAGCGACGGGGGACGCCGGCGGGGCTCCGGCTCCTCTCTGCTGGAGACGTTGTATCACTTTTAATACAGGTCTTCACCTGTATTTAAAGTGATATTTTTTTAACTATTAATTTTAAAATTAATATTAGTATCCAAACACCCATTGATACAAAGTATCAATATCAGTTTTAAAACTGATATCAATACAGGCGCTTGATACTGTAAACAAACAGGCCATTAGACTTTGGACATAAGATTTGTGATTTTTCTCAAAAATCCTTGAAACCATAACTTTGAAAATGATATTTTGAATATTATGGAACATGTTTGGCGTGATTCTGGATGGGTAGAAATATTTTTCATGAGATTTGACCATATGTTATTTATGTATATGATTATGTGCTAAAATGGACCTAGAATTGAAATATAATTATGTGGAGATTTGTAAAAACTCATGGGTCATCATATTATACCTTTTAGGACCTGTTTAGGTCAGATTATGGCTGATTACATCAGAACTTAGCTTGTTTTGGTTATGCCAAAATTGATTTGGATTAATTGTCTTGTATATGTAATTAAGCATGTCTAGTTTGTTTTGTTATTGCATGTGCATGGATCATGTAAAATTTGTTTGGTTTGGTTCCATATTATGTAATATGTCTTGCATGATATGATTAGGTTCATATTATCAAGTTTGATATGAGTTTTGACTAGAATATGTTAACCATGTCGGTTAGTACAAGTCTTGTCTAGTTATGGTGAAATATGTTTAAATTGGTTTCAGATCATGGGCTATGCTATGCATAGTTAGTTATGTCAATTTGGTCATAATTAGTACAAGTTGTCATTGAGAACAGGTTCAATTAAGTCGGGTTATCATATGTCTTGTCAAGTTCGTTATGAATGCTATGTCTTGCATGAAAGGCTATGAAATTAGATGTTTATGTCATGTATGCATGGTATGGTCAGGTATGTCATGATATGAAATTATGTTATGAACTCTTGATATGATGTGCTATGAAGGCTTCACCAGCCTATGTTAGACAATCTTTCGTGGGCAGCGGGTAACTTAGATGAATCCGGCCCTCCCACAGATCCCGGATTACCGCGATTTTTCCCTTAGTGTCACCATTGCCTAGGTGCACTTTGGGCTAGCTTAGTATATGTTACTTCTATATATATATTAGAGTTGGTGAATGCATTTTGTACATGTGAAGCAAGACGACCAATTCCTTGCTCTTTGACTATGTGTTCTGGAAAGGATATGAAATATGTTACTTGTGTGTCATGTATGGATGTTAAACCATGTCATGTTAGAAAAAACAGATTTGTCTATTTTAATTTGGTCATGTTAGGTTAAGTCTTGAGGTCATTTAGATGATATTTGTCTAGCTTGTATGGTCTTGTGTGCATTGGTCTAGAATTAATTGGCTTTGGCATAATCTTTTCTTTGAAGATAATTATGTTCAGATATGGGTTGTGAGATTAATATAGAAGACATTTTATACTTTTGTATTACATCTCAATTTAGATATGTTACATACCATTGCTTGATTATATGTTATTTACCCGATTGATGGGTGAAGGGTGTAAATCCTACGGAGTCCCTGGACTCACCCCGTTGTGGGTTAAATTTGTCAGCAGGTTTTGAAGATTTAAGAGCTTGAAGATGAGGATCAGGTGGAACCAAAGGAATCAAAGTCATTTACACATGGAGATTCTTGGTATTCTCTACTTAGGTAGATGATCTTGGTTGTTTTTGAACAAGAGTGTGGATAGACTTAGAAGTATGATTCTATTCTCTTGTTTTGATGGATCTTAGGAAATTAATTGTTTAAGTTTGGGTTGTGGAATCCAAGTGTTGGGTTTCATCCCACTGTCACGACATTGTGTATTTTCGCTGCGTATTTGTGGTTATGTTATTTAAATTTCGGGTCGTGACACCTTCCTTCGTCTAATGGTGACTCTTGAGGGCTTCTTCACCTGTAGGAAGGACACGTAGTCTGTAGACATTGAGTTGTGGTGGTTCTTGCTATTCTTACTGTCCCAACTTTTGTTGGGTAGCATGATGGACCGAGTTCATCTCTGGTTCCTCTCGTTGATCCTAGACCTAGATAGAGTTGGGGATTTTGTGTGGGGTGCCCATCTCTTCATTTCGTTGGCTAAGGGCAACCAAATCTCAGTTGCCAGTTTTACTTCATTCATGTAGGTATTTCTGCTTCTTTCTTTGAGCTATTGTTTTCCTGGTGATGATGCCCTCTATTTTCAAGTTTGGAGTTATTACTATATCCCACTGGGGAGGGTGGTCTTATCGTATCACTATAGACTACCATTGTTGGATCAATGGGACAACCACCATATTTCTTTCTCCCATTACTACCAGATCATGACACTTAGGAGGCAAATCTTGCAGTCCCTCCATCATATAGTAAAAAAATTGAACTCACCTTCTTCTATAAAATTTATAGCTTTATTTGTTTCAAACCATCTTTTACTTCTTTACAAGCCTATTTGAGGCCATATGAAAGAGAGAATGATAGTTCCCAACCTTGGATGCTAGCAACTCGACACTTGTTGGGGAGGGACATCTACCTCTATTGCCCGAATGACAACAAGCCCTTGTGGATGTGTCCGTCAATGTGTTCATCGCAGCTCCCTCAAGGGTGGGTGGTTTTCCCAATGGTGCCTCAATTGGGGTAGAGCACTCAAGAATTCATTCAGCGGGTGGACTGGTGGGTCAAGAGGAAAATGGCCCTCGAGTCTTGGAACCAAGGTGACACTCTAGTGACCTCCAAGGTGGATAGTGGTGTCAACTACATTCAAACTTATGGCCACCTCTTTCAAGCGAGGCTATGGTACCACTCCCTCATCCCATTATTTTCTTGTATTGTCCCTTATTGTTCCTAAAAATCTTCCTACTTTCAAGATCTTCCGCCTAAGGTATTTCATCTTCAAACTTTAGTGGTGGAGCTTGAGGGGCATGTTTAGGCTTCCTCGGTGGCTGAGGTTCTTCTTGCTTCTTATTTCTTTTTTCTTTGCCTTGTAATTCTTTGGTGTTATCTCGATGGTTTTCTCCATTTTTAGACTGAGATGTTCCATCTCTGGGCACAAGTTGTAGATCTTGAGGTGCAAATTCAATCCTCTTGTGAAGCTGAGGAGGCAGTGATTCATCCTTTGGTGTTTTGTTCAATTTTATCTTTATTGCCTTCCATTGACCACCATATTTTATTTTTCAGTTGTTGAGGGTTTCATCTTCTATAATGCAGTTTATCCAAAACTCATCAGTCATTTACCTTGGCCCCAGCCCCAGGTTTGCCAGAGGGATGCTGAGGTGAGCTTCTGGTCTCTTGCTTATTTATTGTGTCTTTGCTCTTCTGATTGATTGCTTATGACATCTTATTTTAGATCAATCTCCTGCTAAGGGTGGTTACTGAGTGTCCCCAAGAAGCAACTATCAAGGCTCCTTCTCCTACTCTAAGTGCTCCCCTTGTAGAGTTGTTTAATCTACAAATGTAGATCAGGGACTTTAAGAATCTCATCTCCTTATTTCTTTTGTTTGCGATCCTTGGATTTGAACTTTCAGATTTCATGGTTAACTGACTTTTTTTCACCCATTCAATTAACTAATATGCAATAAAGACCATATTTCTCTTTGTAGTTATAGTAGCATAAAAAGTTGGCTAGCATTATTTAAATTTAGAAATTAGGATTTCAAATTTGAATTTGAATTTTTGATCTGAACAACTTTTGACTTCAAAATTAAAGTGAGCCTATTGTTATGCTAGGAAACCAAAGAACCCAAAAGGTATCTCAATGTTAAATTTGATATTATATCTTTTCATCATTTTGCTAAAGGGTGTAAATCAAGTTATGGATATCTTCTTGAATCTGTCATATAAATAACTTTATGATGTTTTAAATCTTTGTTTTTGATGGAGTTAAAAACAATCTTTTGATTGGTCATATGGTTCTTTTAGTTGGCAATTGGTAGATAGAATCCATCAGTATAATAGATATCATGTAGATATTGAATGATTGACCATTTCCCTCAAATTGTGCCCAAACCATCACCCCCTTTACCAACCAGACATCTACAAACCACATGCAAAAATTGATGTTAGTTATATAGATCTCAATGCTCTATAACTAGTTATCCTCATCCTTGTCATTGTCGAATCGTATTATATTCAAAAGTAAAAGGCATTCACTAGAGATTTTGTTTGAAAATTAGTGATCATTTTTATGATAAAAACTAAAGTGGTAGACCATATCATCTCTATCTAAACTTTGGAGCTTAATGAATACATCACTAGATGAAGGAAGAAGATTTGAGATGATCATATGCATCCTTGAGTTGTCGTAGAAGGATATCAAAGATCTCAGGTGAGGTAGAAAGATTGACCAAACTGAAAGCTAGTAGAAATGAACTTGTTCTAAAGAAAGGAATAGAACTAGAAGAAATGTGTAGACGAGCACACATCAAACTGACATTAGCACTGCTAATCTTCATGATTTGTTTCAAGGTAATATTAGGAGCTTTATATTAAAATTTCTATTCTCATGATTTTTTATTACATTCATATGGCATCAATTTTTTTTCTTTTGAGGCTATTAGATAAACACACAAAGTTAGATATCCTTACCAACTTAAAAAAACAAAAGGTTAAAAATGCAAAAATAAGAGACAAAAGGTTGAATTAGTGTGTTTTGTGCTAAGTGGAACAAACTTCATTTTTATGTGCTTTTTGCAAATGCCTTTCATTTCTCGGTGGATCTTGAAGATTCTCTACCACCCCCAACAGATTACACCCCTTCTCCCATTGGCTTCCGATCCTTAATGTTTACCTTCCTTTCATTCTCCAACCCCACCATCTATCAACCCACTTTGTAAGAAGAGTGTGAAAGCTCTTTCCTTGACCGGTTGCTTGATTTAACTATGAAATTAACCATAGAAGAACTCAAAAGGTTAACAAAAACTTGTATTTAATTTTGCTTAGAGATTTACATTTATTGAAGTATTAGGCCCTAAGTTAAGAAAAAGTAAATTCAATTAGATAATATTACATAGAGTTAGAGTCAAATTTCCAATACAATCATACTTATTGGCTTTTTGATGCTTCTTAGTCTTATCATCTAAGATGCATGTTTGCACTATTTTGTTGTCTCAGTCTTTGAGTCAATACAATTGACCAACTTATTTTTTATTTCTATCCTATGCTTTTACCATACACACATTGTACCTTTTATGGTTGTTGTTATAATACTTTTCAATCCTTTAAGACAAAGCCTGAGTGATTAAAAGAGAGATTCTTATGCTGCTCCTGAGTTAATACTTCATTTGTCATAACTAAAATATAAAGAAGTCAATTTCATTTGTTATTGTAATATTTAGGATTTTTTTAGTATTATTTAGGTTATTATCATAGTGTTTTAATTATTTCCGTAAGGTGCTTAAATTATTTTTTTTAGACGTTTGTATAGATACGTAAGTGTTTTTATTTATTTATATTGTGTCTTATTAATTTTGTAGATCGTTACATTTTAATTATATTAGGTGTTAATTATTTATTTAATCTCTTTATTTTTTTTCTCTTATCTCCCTCTATTTACTCTCTTCTTATTCTTATCCCTTCCATTACCTTGTTTGTCATCTCCTCTTTTCGGTTGCTTAAACTCGCACAGTTTCCTTAATTTTCTCTCTCCCCGAGCACTATTGCCGCGTGCGTTCCCCCCCTCTCTCTCTCTCTCCATTGCGCGACCGCGCCTCCGCGCGGCCTCCTCTCCGCCGCGCGCCTCCTGTGTGGTGCCGCCCCGCCGCCCCCCTGCACTACCTTGCTTGCCCTCGCCGACGTCGCCGCCATGCGCTCTCGCCATCGCCGCTGCTCCATGCAGCCGCTCCGCGGCGACCAGCCAGCCACCGCGGCCCCCGCCATGCAACCGCCCACAGACGTCCGCCCCTTCGTCGCCACCCGCCTGTGCGACACCCCGGCGGTTAACGCCGCCCGTGCGCACCACCTTGCAGCCGCGGCCACCCGCCTACGCCGCGCCTCGCGGCCGGCCGCCTTCTGCGGCCGCTGTCCCATCCTTGCGCCGCCTGCCGCCGGCGACCGCGCATCCGCACCTCGCCGCCCGGCCGCCGCCCCATCGTGCCCTTCCCGCCTCGCGTGAGTGTGCGCGGCCAACCGCGCATGAGTCTGCGCCCCGCGCAGCCCCGTCGGATGCCGCCGACATCAGCGCCCGCGCATCGCTTCGTCCCCGCCGCAGCCGCGACGTCGCAAGCCTCCGAGCGCCAGACCATCTCCGCCGTGCGCCGTGCTCAACGCTGCGCCAGCCCTCTTCACTCCGTGCACCGCCCTCCACCGCGCCGTTTTGTGCCCCCCCCCCCCTTCGTGGTGCCTTCGCCCCCTTGTGCGTGCAGCCCCGCAGCCCCCCCGGTTCCGCCTTCCGCGCCGGCCAATGCCCAGCCCCTTGTTCCCCCCCCCTGGCTGCCTCGTCCCCCTGCGCCCAGCTTCAGTGCGCAGCTCTCTCTCTCCCTCCCCCCCAGATATTTCTCTCGTTCTCTCCCTATTTTCTCTCTTTCAAAGCTCCCTCCCTCCGCCAGATTTTTCTCTCTCTGTTTTCTCCCCCACGTCGCCCCCTGTTCCTCCCGCTCAACCTCGTAGCCGCGATCCTGGCGGCTGTTAACCCGCGCGAGGAGCGCAGCTGCGGCACCGCGGTGCCATCGACTGCCCCCTTGGTTGTTGCGCTGTCTGGCGTGTTGCCCGCCTGAATGTGCGTAGCCGTAGCACCCTGGCTCCTCGGATCCTGCCTCCCCTGTGTACAATTGCACCGACCAGCACGGCGGCGCCTTTGACGCCCCCCCTTCAAATCCTGCTTCCCTCAGCACGCCAGTGCCTCCCACGCGTGCACCAGCGGCTGGTGCGTCAACTTGTTCCCCCTGCTCAAGTCCGGGTATTCTTTGTATTTTCCCCTCACTCTCTCTTTCTCCTAAGCTATCAGATTGTGTTATATTCTTCTATATTATTATTTGCTTGCAGCTAGCTTAGATTAAGGAGTGGAGTCTTTATTAACCGGTCAAGGCACGTGCTAATTCCGGATCAAAAATTGTCGACTCCATCCCGGTAGGCATCCTTGACGTGTCTACTATCATTAAAATTCCTATTTTAATTATTCATGATCTATAGAATTGACCTTTAATTAAAGGGTGCGTGTAGTTATGATTTTGTGCTTAATTGTGAGTTAACATGGGTTAGATAGATACGTGTGCGTAGTATCTTGTGATATATGTTTATGTCTCTATTATGTGTATATGAGATCTTGCTTAGTTAGTAGTGTATTATTGTTCATTTTTAGCTAATCACCTGGTTACATATTAGCTTGATTATATTATGTTAACCTTGTTAAATAATGGTGATAGGTTAACCAGATTAGATGATGTGGTGAGTAGTTTTTCCAGCACCTAGTTATATTCATGTTCAATCATGTTTAGTTAGTTATATGTTGATATTGTCTCGTTCTAGTTCATTTTGAGCATGGTTGTCTAACATGGATCAGTTGTGTATATATTCAAGTTAATGTTCATAGTTGTGTTGTTATGTCATGGCATAGTATTGTTGATGTTTATTGATCTTGCATATTGGTGATCATGGCATGGCATGATTGAGGTGGATGCATGATGCATTGAAACTGTGAATGAAAAGCGAGCTACACCGGACTAGTTAGTCGTGACTCGAGGGCGGCGAGGGGTTAGAACCGTCTGGTGCATCCTTCGATCCCAGATCCCGCGGGCATCCTACGTGCCACCACTGCCTAGGTGCACTATGGGATTTCGATTAGTATATGGTATTTATATATGATAGATCTGGTGGTAACTAGTTGAGGTGGCAAGACGACGCATTTCTTGCTAATGAAAATCTGTGTACATGATATGTGCATCTATGAGAGGATAGGTGCATATGTGTGAATGTGATTCTTGTTAGAGGATAGATGTATCTTGCATGGTATGGTATAGATGGTCTAGTGATGTATTTTATTTTGTCAAGTATCAGGTTATGTAGCATGGTGTATGTATGGTGTGTCTCATTTGTAGTATATCATCATATGGAGCATATAGTAGGTGTCTATGCATATGTTCATACCATCTTTCTAGGTCATGTTATGATGCATATAGGTGCTGGTTGGTGTGATTATAGGCTTTGGCTGGTGGTGTAAAACACATGGATTAAGTCATATATCTAATATATTGACTAGCCTATATTTGCATATAATTGGTGTAGGTATGGGTACCTATTTAATTAACATATAGGACCTTTTGGCTATCCGATTTGGCAGATGATGAGGTGTCTACTGAGTCGTCGTACTCATCCCAATCCTCTTATCAATTTTCAGGTAATCAAGTTTGGCGCAGCAGAAGCGTGGTGGATTGATTCCCAAGAAAGCAAATTGGATGATTCTTGTAATTTAGATAGTAATTAGATTTGTTTAGATTATAACATAGCAATGTATTTAATTTGATTCTGTGGATGTATAAACTGGGACCTATTTGTCTTCATTTTTCCCAAACCGATGTTTTTACGGGGTTAATTTTCCCTGGTCGCGTCGTCGGATTATCCCACTGTGCAAGTTAAAAATCCGGGGCGTGACAGTTATTTCCAAGTTTAACCCTTTTTATGTAGTTGGAATATTTGATAACCCTCTACTTGCAAGTTGTAGGTTTAGCTGGTTTCAATTCTGGAAGAGTATAGATTAACAGTTAGCAAAAAGAAAAAGAGAAGAAATGATTATGGGTACTTGATGAAGTCTACCATTCTTCTACTTGTTGTGATGTTCATAATTTTCTAAGGATGTGCCATCTTTCTGTTTGAATGTTTGTGATACTATTTTGAGACTCAAACAGAAAATCTCAATTCTAATTTCAAGATATTGTGTGATATATTGTGTTTGAATGTTGAAACATATTAGAATATTGTATAATTGTGACTTGTGAAAGTATTGTGTGATATAGTGTTTGGATGTTAAAATAGATGTTGGATGAGTATTGTGTTTGGATGTTGTGAGAATGTTCTTGCATGTAAGGATTGTAAATTCAACTGATGTGTGGAATGTAAAATTATATGTATTTATCAACGGATACTTCTCTTATAAGTAAATGAAATACCAATGGGTTATTAACAAATATATTTTTTCAATAAACTATGATTTACCTACATTGTCCATAGGTATAAGTAAGATTGTCTGTAGGTATAGACTCTTTTACCTACGGGCATCAGATAGTAAAAATATGTCTAAATCAATAAACTAAGATCTACCTATGGGTACTGGTTTGTAGGTATAAATTAGTATTATACATACATGAGCATGTTTATTCATAAGTAAAATTTTTACCTACTTGTATATACCTACATACTATTTTGTAAGTAACCATAGGTAAAACTGTTTATTTATGAAAACATGACTTACACCTATAGATTTTTCTCGAAGTTAAAGAGCAAATTTCTTGAAGTTAGGTCCTCTACTATTCTTTCCAGATCCGTTGGGCTATTAGCTTAATTGTTAGAACCATGGTCATTATCTCAAGTCCTATTTCCCCATCTTGGACGGTGAAGGAGAGTGTTGGAACCGTGAACACCATTGTCCCACGATGAATATAAATAAGGTTCAATAATTTATAAATTCTGCCTCCTTAAACCTCATGATTTTGTGTTTTGTATATAAGACTAATTAGCTGTAGATCTATCCGTACGTTATATATAGACTAACCTTGTGGTAAGAGTTTTTTTTAAACTAACACTATTTTTTATTATTATTATAAAACTAACACGGTAAAAACTTTATTGCAAAACTAACACGATTTGCTCAAAGTCGAGTTTTCATAACTCGACTTTTCTCTTAACACGAATTCCATGTGATTCCGTTATTTAAATAGTATTTATTAAAAATTGAATTTGAAAATCAAGTTTACCTAACTCAACTTTCAAACACCGAAAAGAAAAAAAAAACTCATGCGCACACGCACAGTAAGCATTAAATGCGTACAGTGAGGGTTAATATTTTTTTATCTTTCACAGAAAAAATCTGATACTCGGATTAAAATTTGTCCGATCCACTCGGATCAATGAATTCGGAACATTCAAAACTATAAGGTTGAATTTTTAAATATTTGAAAAGTGCAAGTTTTAACATTGGACGGTTCGGGATGCTCCGATTTAATAATTTAAAATTTATCAAAATCGGGATATTTAAAAATCTAATCTTAAGTATTTGATCTTCTAAATTTATTGGACGGAACGGATCGTTCAAATTCAAACCTGATAAATCACAATTTAAGAAAGGTAAAATTGAATTGATTTTTGAAAGAAAATTTACGGCATTTAATGCTGTGCGCTGTTTTGCGCACACTATTTTTTTTAAATCAATTCAAATATACTTATATTCTTAAGTTGCGATTTATCGAGTTTGAATTTGAACGATCCATTCTGTTCAATAAATTTAGAAGATCGAAATGTTTAAGATTAGACTTTTAAATATCTCGATTTTGATAAATTTTAAATTATTAAATCGGAGTATCTTGGACCGTCCAATGTTAAAACTTGCACTTTTCAAAATTTTAAAAATTCAACCTTATAATTTTGAATGCTTCGAATTCATTGGTCCGAGTGGATCGGACAAATATTAATCCGAGTATCCGATTTTTTTAAGTGAAAGATAAAAAAAATGTTAACTCTCACTGTACGCATTTAATGCTCACTGTGCCCATGGGGACTTTTTTTCTTTTTTGTTTGGTAAACTCGACTTTCAAACTCGATTTTTAATAAATACTATTTACCTAACGGGATCACGTGGAATTCATGTTAAAGAAGAAAGTCGAGTTTTGAAAACTGGACTTTGAGCAAACCGTGTTAATTTTGCAATAAAAGTTTTTACCGTGTTAGTTTTATAATAATAAAAAAACAGTGTTAGTTTAAAAAAACCTCCTCGTGGTAATCCGGTATGCAGATAAATGAATGATATTATATATATATATATTAAATACACAAACAGTTATACTTCTTGTCATCTTGAAGTCATCTTGAACAGGTTAAACGAATGAAAGCCAGTACGTTCTTACAACGATTGAGAAAGATAAAAGTTGTCCAAACCAGTTACATCGATCGATCCCGGATGTAAGACCATTGGGATTAATCCCTCTTCAAGAAGAGGGATTAATTTGTACATTGCATATAGAAGAGGATCACATTTGTACATATTTCAGGCTTCAATGCAGTTGTTTAAATTTCTCGTGGATAGATAGAAGCAGCTCCACGAATGGCAGCGATGTACGCCAGTTGAGTGCCCGAGAGGATGATGAAGAAGGCTTCCATGGTTCTCTGCAAAGGCAAAGAGGCGTTGCATCGTCACGTTCAGCACATATTGCACGATTGATTATCGTCTAAAGTCACATATAATTATATTGTTGAAATTAAAGAGAACGATTGATTGATTGATTATTGAAGAGGTTTTTGTTCCAAGACATTACCAGGCGAGCGTTTCTTCCCCCAAGAACAATCTCTTTGCAGGCCAATCTGCAGGTTAGAAGAAAGATCAGAATATCGATCGAATGTGATTTTTGACGACTATTCTACGTTAATTCCAGTCCTCAATATATATCAATAAGAATGAGAAATAGAGTGATTTTTTTCTTGAACTCATGCAGCCCGGTCAGCCGGTTTTAATCGCCCACCCCATGGCAAGGAGGGTGAGACCCCATGCTACGATAGCAGATCCCGATGCCGCCGGCAAGCTATCGCGGTTCCACGCGTTCACGTGGTGGAGGCCGGCGAGGGCCGAGGCGGCACCGACGACGGCGGCGATCAGAGCGAAGATCACGAAGAACCCGGTGGCGGGGTTCCCCATCGGAAAGTAGACGGGTGAGAAGTGCGCCGGCAGGTCGAGCCCGGGGCCTGCATCACCACTCAACGTGATCAGTGTTGGTTCCGGATCGTCGATCGGCTGAAGGAAAAGCTGAGGCCTTCGTTCGCGCGGTGGCGGTGGAGTCGGGAGTCATCTATTTAATTACCTATGATGAAGCCCCGGTCGATGGCAGCGTCGAGAGCCCAGCCTCCGATGGCCGCCACGACGGCGCACATGCAGAAGTTGAGAAGGAGGAGGAGGCCCGCGACGGGCTTCAGACCCTCGCCTGCCATATCGGATCACGTCAGGAGTACTGGTCGCCGGCCGTCTTAATTCTTCCTGGGAGGACGGGTACAGAAACCTCACCCTCACCTTCTGATGATGAAGAAGAAGAATGAAGAAGTGAGCATCTTTCGTCCGCACCCTGACATTATATATATATATATATATATATATCATGTCATGTCCGGTTGGAAAGAAGTGAAGGTGAGGAAGCCTCCCGGATGCAGATTTTAAGGTTCTTTGTGCTTTGCTTATCTCCTTGTCTGACAGTTTGGTATATCTTTCGAACGCACAGATTGAGATTGGTGGGCTGGTAAAGACAAAGGAGTCTTTGAGGCAAAGGAAAGAAAAGGAGCGAAGAACTCACACTTCACCCGGACAACATATATAAAGCTCAATACTTTACCATCGTATGTGATGCTTAACCAATTAGCCTTCTTCTAACAAAAAAAGAAAAAAAGATTAAACTCAATCAATCAGTTTACACTAGTTCGAGTACGAGCTCGAGCTCTGCCCATATATTTAGCCCTTCTTCAAACTAGGGTCCTTGTTTAACAAACACCGCTTAAATCATATTTTAAGTATGTGGAATAGGAAAGGGATATCTACTTGTTAAGTTTTTAGCAATATCATCTTACACACAAGGTTTGTTAAATTTTGATAATGATATGCTTTTCATTATCCAATTTTCAGCACGCCAATAGGAGTTAAATTTTGTTTTACTATCCAAAGAAAAATTATTTAGATATATGTTATATCCCAGAATTTAATAAACTGTGTATACTATTTAAATCATATGTTTTGATTTAGATATTTTTTATCAAAACCTACATTTTTACCGAAGTGAGTAAATAATGTATTTTATCAAAAATTGGATGCTAACTTTGATTCATTCTAGTGTTAGCTTGATTGAGTATAGAAATTTGTAAAATCATGTAATTAGTGTCTTGGCGTTTTACATATAATTATTTGTAATATTTGAACTAATTGAACTATAAATTATTTTATATTCTTATATATGAATCAATTTAGAATTTTATTTTTTTATGATGTCATAGATGAATTGAATTCAAATGTAACATTTGCTCTTATAGAAGATCTATATTTGAATTTGAATTTGGATATGTGTGTGTGATTTTTGCGTTTGGCTTGTGTATCATTGCATCGACACACAAGAGTTAGTACTAACTATATGACTCTCACCTATTATATATTGGAATTGGGGTAAGAAATTGTTCGAGTAAGTGATAAAGTTATTTGGATTGCATACAATATTCATATTTGATTTATGATACCTAAATTAATTGATAATTAATATAAATAAGTAAGAATCAAAGAAAAAAGTGAACAAACGCATTGAACGACATGTAGTTGTATTTATTTGTAGTTATTACTTTAATTTCATTAGTTTTGTTTGAATAAGAAAATATTTATTTTATAGTTTTTGGATTGAAGTGTAGTTTTTTAATTTACTGTAATTATGATTTTGTATCTGTATATAATTATATTTACATGACTATCTGCTTAACCAGGGTGAGATACTAAGATGAAATCTATTGCTTAACCAGGGTGGTTCACTCTTTTAATTGAATGATTTTAAAAAACTCTGAGTAAAGAACCAGATTCGATGATGAATTTTATGTTGGCTCAATATTATTTGGATTGATCCTATAAATCCACACAGCTGATTATATTTTTATAAAAAATTTAGAGATTTAGAAGATTATGTTCAGAGGGAGTACTTATATTTTCTATTCACAAATCAATGTAACAGAGGGATTGCTTTTTTTACAATAAAGTCATCAAATATTTTAATCCTCGTTTCGGAGCTTGATAGTAGCACAGTAATTAAATACAAATAACAAAAGTTTACTATGAGAAATATGATAACTTAATGGTGCATGATCAGGTAAAAAATTGGTACCTATTGTGTTTTGTTGACAGTTTCAAAAACATACTTAATGAGGTGTTTCTCGTTGAAAACCAAATTATATATATGCATATTTATGAAAAGTATACATTAAAATAAAATTTAAAAAAGTTGTGGATTAAAAATTGTCATGTTGGTGACTTACAATAACAAAAGGAGTGAGAGAACACAAGAACGAAAAAAGAGATCTAATCTCATTTTTATCCTAAAAGGAGTTCTGTATAAACAACGTATACTTTCGTGGTGCATCATCGTTTATAAATATACATATTTTTAACAAATTTTGAGAAAAGCATAGTTTTGTAAAGAAATTTTATTTTGTAATCTAACCAACCCCAAGGGTTATGCTACTAGCACCTACTATAGAAGGAGAGAGAATAACGGGGCGCTGGTAACTTTGACACCAATGAAATCGAAGAGGTATAAATAAAATAATTAATATACGGTTTAATAGCGCGTCTAATAACAAAATTAGTATCAAGGTGGGGTTACATGTAATTTTTTTAGATTTATTACGGCAGCGGCGGCGCTGTCCCTCGAAGGCGACGGGCACGTAGGACGACAACGCGTCTGAGTAGGTACTATAATAAAAGTCTCCGTAAAATAAATTGGTTGCAGGATCAAATTACTTTTCCTTAAAAATTTATGTCTATATTGTCAAAATTATATTTGATGATAACTAATAATGCAATTCTATAGGGGGCTTTTTGAATAGTTTTTTGAAAAAATTAATTAAAAATTCGATTATCAAAATAAGTTCAATGAAAAACTCACTGAACAAAAACTGTTTATAAGAAACTCAGAATCAACATAATAGATATAATGAAAAACTTATTTCATCGGAGCGTTAACTCACCCCAACTCATTTTTTTCTCTTTTTACCCCTCGTCCCGTGAGGACTCGCTAATAGCCCGATAGAACAAAAGCCTCTGTTCATGCAGTGATTTCTGTTTTATCTCGCGAATCCAGTTGCTCGTGCAGCGGAGTATTTGAGAGACAGCAAAGTTTCTCTAACTCGGCCGCAGCGGAGTTTCTCGAACTCTAAGGCCTGTTTGATAAAGTAGAAATTTGAAGATAAATTTGAGTTATCTCCTAAATTTTGAAGATAACAGAGATTCATCTCTAAATTATCTCCGTATCAAACAACACTTAATTATTCATGGACGGAGCATCCACTTGGAAGAGACAGTGAGAACATCTTAGGTGGCATTTGATAACATTAACCTATTTTATCTAGGGTGAGTATTAAATGGTTCAAATTGAAAAATCAAACCGAATCGACCTATTTGATTCGGTTTAGTTCGGTTTGAACTATGTTCCATTTGATAATCGATTTAAATTAAATTGAACTGTTTAAATTAATTTAATTTAAAAAATAATATTATTAAAAATGATATTTTTATGATAAAATATAATATTTATTTTGATTGTTTTTAACTTAAAAATTATTATATATATGTAAAAATAATTAATTATAATATATTTATATATTTTTATTTAAACTAAACTAAATCAAACCAAATCGAATTGAAATCGGTTTAGTTTGGTTCGATTTGAGGGGTTGAATTTGATTTGGTTTGGTTCAATTTGAAAGGTTGAATCGGTTTGAATCGATTTAGTAAAAAATGACCCAAATCAGATCAAACCGAATCATACTCACCCCTAATTTTATCTGATTTCATCAGATTTTAAATGCGTGAGGTTGTTTGATAATATATCTAAACTAACTTCTCACCGACATCGTATATTTGTAAATGGTCTGAACGTCTCAGACAGGGAAAGTCACTTTTTTATGAGACATCTTATCTCTTCAATGCCTACAGGCTGCACATCCATCATATTTTCTTCACGTTAGGTAAATGTAGTTCTTAATTTAAAATTTTATCTAAATTTTTATTTAAATGCTAGACTTCAAAAATATATTTTAAAATTAAAAGTTTATATTTTTAAATTAAGATAAATCAAACACCATCTTATCTCTTTATTTAAAATGGTTTCAAAATATTTAATTTTCTAGTCTATTTAAAATATATTTACATATTAATATTTATTAAAATATTATACATATCAATTGCTTTATATTTAGTATATTGTCTAAATTGTATGATGGCACTATACTCTAGTGATATAAATAGTATAATGTATATTTATAAATATTTATTATCTTAAGTTAAATATTTTTTCAAACAAAATTAATAATTTATATCATAATCAAATTTGACATGTTACCACTTATTAAGAGATTAGAGTTGAAATTAAAATTTTAAAATTTCTAATTAAGTCAAATCAATCAAACACCACTTTAGTGTGATGGAGGAGCTTCTTCTGGATGGCATCCTCAGGGTAGGTCGTGATGAGTGTCTACTTCTGTCCTAATCTTCTACCTAGGGTGTGAACAGAATTTGATATTTCAATATTCCGATTCGATTTTGATGAAAATTAACAAGTTTGGAACTTATTTTTGTATTCTATAAGTTATCGAAATTGAAATCGGATATTCTGATAGTTTATTAGAATCAGAATCAAAATCGGTTGATTCTGTTTCCGTTAATCCGATTTCAATAAAAATAAGTATATAAAAATAAAATAAAATAAAATAAAGTTAAATAAATTATAAAATATAACATATAAAATAATAAAATGATAAAAATAAAATTTTAAGAAGACTATATCAAATTTTAGTAATTATATGTAAATTATTAACTTATTTTTGAATAATAATTAATATTTAATATGTATTTCTGAAATTATCAGATTCAGTTCCAATTTTTAATCTAACAATATATTACATCTATAGATAATCATAGATCAATGCACCACACACATATATATATACATACCATCATTGTTTAATACAACTAGAACCAATTAACAACATTATGCATCTAAATGGCAATCAAAATATAAAGAATATAGAAGAACAACTATGGCTCTATGTACTACATATATGCATGCCGAATCACAATCTAGCACAAACTAGAACTAGACATCAACATGATGCACGTAATGCAATTTAACAAAATAAACATGCTACATGCATATTAAGTCATGATTAACTAATCTAGTAACAATTAACAAAGTGGCACAACTATTCTAAAATCATGCAACCTTACATAATAACTCAAGTAAATGTTATACCTCATAACATACATGCTAAACTACACACATGACCACATCAATAACTTAAATGCATATATTCTAAGATCATGCAATATACGAACCTAACATGCCGTGCATGTTACAAACCAAACATATTAAATGCATGCCTCGACAATCATTACTATCTACTTTATATGAAACCAAACCAAATTCTAATAATACTATGCTTAAATTTCTATTTCAGCTATTTATTAAATCGGGTTATCATTTAAGATCATCGATGCTAACTATGATATACTAACTAGATTCTAACGCAAAACAAGATATTTAACATGCTAATATGCATTCTAATCTAATGTCTAACATGGTGAATATGCATGATCATGCAATCTATATAAGTATATATATGGCTAAACAAGTTTTAACCACATCTAAGTATGCTAGTAAATCAGTTAACTTCCTAATATTTTTATTAGTAAGTTGTATTAATTGGTTCTAGTTGTATTAATCTAACCATGGGTTACATCTATAGATAACCATAGATCAATGCACCACATATATACATGCATACCACATCATTGTTTAATACAACTAGAACCAATTAACAACATTATGCATCTAAATGACAATCAAAATATGAAGCACATAGAAGAACAACCATGGCTCTATGTACTACATATATGCATGCCGAATCACAATCTAGCACAAACTAGAACTAGACATCAACATGATACACGTAATGCAATTTAACAAAATAAACATGCTACATGCATATTAAGTCATGATTAACTAATCTAGTAACAATTAACAAAGTGGCACAACTATTCTAAAATCATGCAACCTTACATAATAACTCAAGTAAATGTTATACCTCATAACATACAACCTAAACTACACATGACCACATTAATAACCTATATGCATGTCGTAGACCCCCCCACTCCCCGACTGTCACTCGTGTTGGGTCATCTTCTTGAAAAATGACAAAAACATAATTATACGAATAGATTAAAATTAAATAAATAGAATTAGAAGCATAGCCTATTGGGTCGAAGCGAGTAGCCACTAGAACTAAGAGTTCTATTATCAACCGAAGTGCGCTTTTCGCGGCAACGTCCTCTTAGAGATACAACAACCCTCGAGTAGGTGATACCCTTCTCTCCCGTCAACACGTTCTTCGGGAGAGCTTTGTGAACCGATCTTGCTTTGAGTGCTTCTAGCCAAGAAGAAGAAGCCCTCGACTGTTCGTCCGAGCGCTAGAATGAGGAGTCCGTCTAGAACATAAAGATAGAGAGCGAAAGAGAGCGTGTGCGAGCAAGAAAACGTCTACCACCTTCGTTCATACGAGAGCGTATGTTGGAAAAAGAGAAAAATAAAGCCCTTTTTATTTTTATTTCCTTACGTTGGATGTGTAAGGAATCGTCCATAAAAGGTTAGTGCAGCGGAAGCGACGATTCCTATGCGTTCCTTTAGAATCCGTCTCAATCAGAACCGAACGACGAAAATCAAAAACCGATCAAATCGGGTTCGAATATACCTGATAGGGATTCATATAATCCCATGGAGAGGAAGGAGATGAGCTTCTTAAGCTCTTCAAACCCTTCAAGTTTCCGGTCTCCAACAACATCCACACGAACTTCATCCACAGTAGGTTCTCCCTTCGCGCCGACCTCAAGAACTCTTCCCGAACAGAGCTCCATCGACCATGGACACCTTCTAGAGAGAGGAGGAGGTAGGGAGGAGGCTAAAGATGTGGTTTTCACCCTTGGCTTGATGGGGTTTGGCTGAAACAATAAATATTTATAGAGAATTATGAAATTTTTCATAAAAACCCAAAAATCTCTATAAATTACGCCCTTGCCCCTGTACTTGTGGATAAGTCCTTTTGTGTGTGACCTACTAGGCCCAATAGCCTATTTGGTTGAGGCTTAAATAAAATAGAACAATTCTATTTAATTTAATTAAATCCATTATCCAATAATGCATTAATCGGCCTACCGATCATGAAGGGTACAAGCCACATCCCATGATCCCAAATAGCTATGGGGATAATCTCATCTCCATTGAGCCTTTCCATCATCAGTTACCACATGGACATAAACTCTCATCCATCCAATGTCCCAGTTGGAAAAGAGTATGGCATCAACTGTCAACTCCTTAGTGTACCGACTCTATAGAATCCTGTACTCGGAATTTGATCAATTGAAAAACTCCTTTTCCAATTATCCTATCTACCCTGGCCAGGGATTTAGAGTACTATCCCATAGGATATTCACTCTCACTTACCGAGAGTGGACGATCCCTTGTTATCCGCTCAATTGCCTCCATCAACTTTTCCTTGTACCCGATCCATCGCTATACTGGACCATCTAAATGGTGTTCCATAAGTCAATGGTCAAAGCACAAGTTCCACCCAACAAGGCATCTTTGGCGACTCAGGTCAAAGGTCCAACCATGCAACCGTGATGATAGAAAACCCTGATAGACAAGAAGATACCATTCAGTGGTTTTTAATTCGGTCAATTCAAGAAACTCATTCAACTAATGAGCGCTTGTATGTGTATCTCAGTGTCTCCACACTAATGATCAATGAGATCGGTCGTCCTCATCACATGAGAAGACATCACATACACTAGTCTATCCGGATCCTTGATGTCCCGTCTCAAGTATCCTATGACTAGGAATATTTAGATCAAATACCTCTAAATGATCAATCTCATTATTATGATCTCATCATGATTTAATCATCATTGTATTTGATCAAGGACTTCATTATGATATTCGCATCTAATAAGAGCTTATAATGAAGATTAGCCTAATTAATTGAATAAGATATATTTAGAAATCTCAAATCATATCATATATGATTGGCTTGTAGGGCATACATTTCTATCAGGATGCTCTCCAACGACAAGAAAATCAACAGGGAAACAAAGCGTGCGTTTCCCGCGTTTCCCGCACGCAAGGGACGGTTACTGCACGCGTCCGTTGGGTGAACATTCCTTTTTTTTAAATAAAATACTTTAACAATCCCCCACATATTTTCTTAAAACTCGCAAAAATATATCAAAACAAAAAAAATAATATCAATAAACAAATTCTAATGAGCACTTTTATACTATGTAATAGGTGAAGGTACCTTCGGTTTGAACCCCACTTAGTGATATTTGGGATCGTCTCGTAGAACACTCGATGGATGTTTCACCTTGAATCGGGTTCCATGATTCAAGTTCTCCCAAATCCACACATAGTATAGCAAGATCAAATTTATGCGGGTTGCGCTATTAATGGCCTTGTGTAGGTATCTCGTGTGTTTTAGAAAATAGTCCACGTCTCGTAGTCGCGACCTCACAACTCCACACATGTCGGTGAATCCTCCAAAGGTGAGAGCAAGGAACCACCGTGCCACTTGGGTCTTGGATTCATTAAGAGTTTAAAACTCATCCTACCACTTGCTTCTACATGAGCACTATCGCCATAGAGATTGGAGCATTATATATAAGTGCTCCACACATAGTTACCCATCGCCTTGTTTCTACCCATTGAACCTTGTGAGGTTGGGTTGCCACCGTGGTAACTTTTTATTTATGGGCTCAATCCCATCCCCTCGACCCTTCTAGAACCACCGCTCTAGGCAAGCCTTTTGTGAAAATGTCCGCAAGATTCCTTTCCGATTTCACAAAATTTAAGGCTATCAATTGTTGCTTCATTTTATCTCTTATGGACTTGTGCCTCACTTTCGTATGTCTATTCATCTTGACATCAACATTGGCCTGCATACATTTATCAATTGCTAACCTACAATCACACAAAATAGATATAGAAGGCAAAGGATGTGTAAACAATGGAATATCAATAAAGAAATCTCTTAGCCATTCGGCTTCAGGACATGTGGTATCAAGTGCAATCATTTCGCATTCCATTATATTTCTAGATAACACAGTTTGTTTAGTAGATTTCCATGATATGACACCTCCTCCTAAAATAAAAATAAATCCAGATGTTAATTTTACATATACTGAATCACTAATCCAATTAGCATCACTAAAACCTTCTAATACAGAAGGATATCCACTATAATGCAAAGCATATGATATAGTACCTTTTAAATATCTAAGTACTCTTTCTAATGCTTTCCAATGACTTTCATCTGGATTTATAGTATATCTATTAAGTTTATTTACAACATATGCAATGTCTGGCCTTGTATAATTTGTGAGAAAACCAAGTGAGCCTACGATTTGAGCATATTCAGATTGTAATGTAGGGTTACCTAAATTTTTCTTTAGGTAGACACATGCATCATAAGGAGTGGATAAAGGCTCATAATCTATATAATATAATTTTCTAAGAATTTTCTCTATGTAGTGAGATTGTGACAAGGCTATTCCATTTGAATTTCTTATAATTCTTGTATTCAAAATCAAGCTAGCTTCACCATGATCTTTCATGTCAAAATTTTGAGATAAGAAATTCTTAACTTCATCTATAACATGCATGTTAGATCCAAAGATCAAAATATCATCAACATATAGACATAAGATAACAATATGTTCACCAAACATTTTGTAATAAACACATGTATCAGTTTGATTGATTCTAAAATTATAAGAAAGAATGATCTCATCAAAATTTTCATGCCATTGCTTGGGTGCTTGTTTTAATCCATACAATGATCTAATCAATTTACACACTTTGTTTTCTTGACCTGGAATAATAAAACCCTCAAAGTTGATCCATATAAATTTTTTCATCTAATTCATCATTTAAAAATGCAGTTTTTACATCCATTTAGTGAATACTCAATTTATGTATGGATGCTAATGCAATCAAGGCTCTAATGGTGGTAATTCTAGCCACAGGAGAGTACACATCAAAATAATCTACATTAGTTTTTTGTGTAAAACCCTTAGCTACAAGTCTAGCCTTATATTTATCTACAGATCCATCAGGTTTTAATTTCTTCTTGAAAATCCCTTTACATCTAATTGTCTTACAACTAGGAGGTAGATCACTAAGCACCCATGTTCCATTTTGAATTATCGAATTCATTTCATTTTCTATAGCTTCCTTCCAAAAAGGTGAGTATATGGAATTTATAGCATCATTAAAAGTGATTGGAGAATCTTCTACTAATAATGCATAGAAATCATCAAAAACTCTTTTTGTCCTAGCTCTCTTACTTCTTCTTATTTCTAATGGTTCTTCATCTTGATCTTCTCTATTTCTAACTAAATTTGGGTTAGATCCAGAATCGCTACTTCGACACTAGATTCAATTCCAGATTTAAATGAAAATGTATTATCATAATAAACTCGCATCTCTAGCCTCAATGATAGTATTATTTGAAATATCTCCTATTTTAGAATTAATCACTAAAATTCTATTTTTGTTGTTAGAGAAATTTTCAGCATTATTATTTGTGGTATATCCAATAAAAATGTATCCACAGCCTTAGATCCAATTTTCTTCTTTTTAACCTCAGAATTTTGACCTTTGCAAGACACTTCCACACTTTAAGAAAATTCAAGTTAGGTCTTCTCTTTTCCAAATTTCATAAGGGGTAAAATCACTCGTCTAAAGGGTGTTCTATTTAAAATAAAACATGCGCTTAAAAGTGCCTCCCCACAAATTCTCAGTGCTCCCGAACTATTAACATAGAATTAACCATATTCATCAATGTTGTATTCTTCCTCTCCACTACATCATTAGATTGTGGTGAATATGAAGCAGTTATCTCATGAATTATTCCTCGTTTTTGACAAAACTGAGGGAGAGCATGAGAGGTATATTCTCCTCCTCTATCTGATCTAAGTATCTTAATTTTCTTTTCTTGTTGATTTTCAGATTCAGCCTTATAAATCTGAAATTTATTTATCACTTCATCCTTAGTTCTTATCAAATAAATATAACAGTATTTCGAAAGATCATCAATAAATGTCACAAAATATTTTTCACCACCTCTTGAAAATCGTCCAGAATCACAAACATCACTATGTATTAATTCTAAAACATCACAATCTCTATCAACTGATTTAAATAGTTGCCTAGGTAGCTTAGCTTCAACACATACATCACATCTCTTTTCATTTTGAATTCTAACTTTTGGAAACAGATTTAATTGCATCAACCTTTTAATAGAATTATAATTCACAGGGCCCAATCTAGAATGCTAAATAGAAGATGATTCAACATTCAATACAATAGATTTCTCATTAATAAAAGGTGAACTTACATTCAATCTAAAAAGCCCATCATACATAAATCCTTTTCCAACAAAGGATAGGCTTTTAGTTATTACAACTTTATTTGACTCAAATACTAATCTATAACCTTGCTGAACTAAAAGAGATCCACTAATTAGATTTCTCTTAATGTCAGGAACATGATGAATATTGTGTAGGGTCAATGTCTTTCCAGAAGTCAAAGTAAGATCCACTCTTCCGATCCCATGCACCTTTGCTTCATCATTATTTCCCATCATCACAGCTCTTGAACTTGAGTCCTGATATGTAGAAAACCAAGAACGATCAATACATATATGAATGTTAGCTTCAGTGTCAATCCACCAATCAAAAATTGAATTTGATTCAAGGTTTAAAAGAACCGGCCTAAGTCCAGAAGTGGATGCTCACCATTTGCCAGAAACCATATTGACTTGGGGGCCATTGTTTGAAAGAATCTTGTCCTTTCCCTTTAGCAGATGCCTCTTCCGATAAAAGCATTGATGAGCAAGATAATTTGTTCTTCCATAGACAAAGCAGCATCTCTCTTCATTCTTCTCATTTGGCTTGTTGCTGTGAGGATTCAAGTTTTGGGATCTTTTCTTAGATTTCCATTGATTTTTCTTGAAATTCCTATTCTTAGGATGAAAGGATTTTCTATAAGATCTAAAAGGCTTGTTCTCAACTATGTTGGCCTTAGGCTTATAAATTTGAGTCAAACTCTCCCTTACCCTATGTTGTTCTTCAATTCTAAGTGCACTAAACAGTTGGGTCAAAGTAAGTGTTCCTTGAGTGTGACTAATTGTTCTAGTAAAGTCAGACCAAGATGGAGGTAGTTTATCTAGAATGCATGCAATCTGGAATGATTCATCAAGTTGGGATCCCGTGGTTCTCACCATGGACTAAATTCTTAAACTCATGTATTTGATCATTCATTGATTTGTTTTCAACAAATTTAAATTTGTTAAAATCGATGCCTTGAACCTTTTAATCCCAAAGATCATCAAGTCAATATTTAGCTTCTAATAAATTTCACAACTCATTAGCACTTCTTGAATGGTAGTAAAGATCATAAAGTATATTAGAAAGAGATCCTAAAATCTTATGAAGACAATGATAATCAACTTCTTCAGATGTTGTGGAAGAAGAAGGTCCAGGTTCAGTTTGGGGACAAGATGATCTTGTTTGAACTCTACGGGTGGTAGTTTGTGAAGTGTCAGATTCTCTATTTTCAGTTGTACTATTGCTAATGGTTGAAATAAGACTAAGAGTGGTCAGCCAAAAGCGCATTTGATTTCGCCATATCCTAAAATTTCCTCCATCAAATTTTTCTGGTTTAGCGCTAAGGGTTTCTCTAGTTATTAAGTTAGCTATATGAGAATAAAGAGAACAGCAATCTGTAAATAAATATATCAAGATGTTTATCAATATTTTAAAACAACAAAGAATACAATTAATTTATGCTGACTAAACATAAACGTCTAAACACGTTTAAATAAAAATGTTTAAGTATGTCTTAACAAGAATGTTTAAGTATGTCTTGTCAAGAACGTATAAACGTTTAAACAATGACGTTTAAATAAGATTTAAACGACAATGTTCAAATAAGAACGTTCGAATAAGAACGTTCAAACAATAACGTTTAAATAAGAACGTCTAAATAACAACGTTCAAGTAAGAACGTTTAAATAAGAATATTCGAACAAGAACATTTAACAACGTACGTAAACATATATATGAATGACTACGTTTTTTTTCCCACATGTATAGATGCTTCTAACACAAAAATAATATGCTGGTAAAATAGAACTCTTATATAGTTGAGTCATCTTTCTGAAAATCGACAAAAACAAAACTATACAAATAAATTAAAATTAAATAAATAGAGTTAGAAGTATAGTCTGTCGAGTCGAAGTGTGTAACCGCTAGAATTAAGAGTTCTATTGTCAACCGACGTGCAGTTCTCGCGGCAACATCCTCCTAGAGATACGACGACCCTCGGTAGGTGATACTCTTCTCTCCTCGTCGCACGTCCTTCGGAAGAACTTTGTGAACCGATCTTGCTTTGAGTGATTCTAGCCAAGAAGAAGAAGCTCTCGACTATTCGTCCGAGCGTTGGAATGAGGAGTCCGTCTGCACGTAAAGATAGAGAGCGAAAGAGAGCGTGTGCGAACAAGAGAGCGTCTGCCGCCTTCGTTCGTACAAGAGCGTATGTTGGAAAGAGAAAAATAAAGCCCTTTTTATTTTTATTTCCTTACGTTTGATGCTCTCCAACGGCAAAAAATCAACGGAAAAATGAGCGCACATTTCCCGCGCGCAAGGGGCAGTCACCCGACGCATCCGTCAAGTGAACATTCTTTTTTTTTAAGAAAATACTTTAACAACCGGTTAGCATCCGTCCCCTTTGCCACTTGCTATAAATTTTGATAAATATTCTGAGAGATTAAATGAGTAAATTGCAAATATAATGGGGTGTTTGGTTGCACGATAATGAAGGTTTTTGTTTTAATTTTTAAAAATTATAAGAAAACTTGTTAAAAGAGGTGTTTGGTAACCATGATAATTTTATGTTTTAAAAGTGATTTTCTTCTTAAACAAAAAAAGTGGGTCTCACCTCTTTCTTTTTTCTTGTGGTCCCCCACTTTGTTTGGTCTTGTGTGATAGTTACTCTTTTTTGTAATCACATCCCTCCAAATATGATAATTTTATGTCATGAGTTAGTTCACTTTTTATTTTAATACAATTTTTTTTCATGAAAGTGTACAAAAAATTATCATACAACCAAACACCCCATAAAGGTTAGATTTGGAAAAAAAAAGCTAGAAAGTTAAATATATTTTGTTCAAAGTAGTCTTAAAATAAGTTATCTAGTGAGAAGTTACTAACACCTAACAAGATTGGTAGTTAATCAACTAATTTAATTGGTTACATTTAATATCAAAATATGCTCTAAATGTAAACACATGACTAGGTGCTTGATGTGATACGTGTGTAGGCTAGACAATGGCATCTAAATCTTTAAAGAGTGTATTACTACGTGTGTTTTTAAAAGAGGAAATTAACACCCGATCCGTTTCAACGGACCTGCTTTGACTAAAGATCCAGTTAGGGCATTCAAGTTAACTGTAGTTCTGATTTTTGCAATTTCTTGCATTCTCACTCAAAAGAGACCATAAAATAAGGACAGACGTATAAAGATAAATAAATTATCATTTTTACGCTCGATACAAGTATCAAAAAATTCAAAATTTTCCCAATCCTTTCTTCTATTTCTGACGTCACTTTCTTGGCGGGACATCAGATAAGATAGATAATATATTAAAAAATTTAAAAACATCAAGGGTTAATTATTATTATATAATTAAACAAACTGTAAATTAAAATTTGTCTAAATTGATAGTATCATCAATCAAATTTTTATAAACATAAGAAATTAACATTTATACTTGATGAATTATAAATTGATATGTCAACATAAAATATTGTTTATATTTATTTTTTACATCCAACTAAAAATAAATATAAAAAGGTGATCATAAATTATTATTTGTATTATATTTAATTTTTTATATAAATAAAGTGAATAATTCTATACTTCAAACATATTGATATTTTGTGATCATAAATAAGATATAATAAATATGATACAATAAATAGATTTGTAATCATAATATTTAGCGTTCCAAATATAATAATACCTTGTATTTATAAAATACATATAATTAAGATGATACGATAAGGATAATAGTATTAATATTTTTATTATATTTAATATTTGATATAAATCAATTTTAATATTTTTATGCCTTCTCTTCATTTAACATCTCATGATTCCACAAATAACACTGCTGCACAAGGACTCCACCATTGCCTGTGGCAACGCTGCAGCGAACAAACGGGCAAAAGATCTAGAAAGGGCATAATAGGAAAATGAAAAATAAGTTAACAAAAGGGAAACAGCCGGCGACAGAATGGATCAAGCGTTAAAAAATTTGAATTTCGGATCTACGGTGAATGAAATTCGGTCAACGGATTAGAGGTTATAGTCATTTTCTTATTTGGAGACCGGCAATCTGCAATTTCCCCTTTTTTAAATCCCCCCACCCGACCGACGCATTGGGTGGGATACTTGCGCATGCAGAAACACCACACATGAGACCATGATGTAAGGGGTCGGCGACTCAGTCGGCCGAGTCAGTCGACTCGGTCGATTTTTGGGCCGACCGACCCCAACTCGGCCCCGCGACCCCGACTCAGTTAGTATATTTAAATATATTTATTATTATTATTTTTCTCGACTCCGACTCGACTTTGGCCCAACTCGGGTTATGACTTCAACTGACTTGAGTCAGTTTTAAGCCCGACTGACCCGATCCCGACCCCGACTCTGTCTTCCTTGCACGAGACCACTCGGGTGGACACATCCAGCTGATGCGTCGCGGGCGAGACCTCCTTTGCACATTTCTTCCCATGGGGACGTATACGACAGATACATATATAGTTCCACCCTGAACAATTTTTCTCCTTATAAACACGTCTTCTGTGAGTTATTTCACTTTCACTACGTGTGTTTATTCGCAACTCAATGCTCTCTCTTCTTTTTTCTTCTACTATATATTGAGTACACGTGGTAACATCGTGTCATCATATTCACAAGGTTCTCTTAAAAACGTATTGACGGGTCGTCTGCTAGTGGGTCATCATATTTCTAAGAGGCGAAAATTATAATATTACTCTTTGTTACGATGGTTATGCATTTCCGCTCAACAATTATATTTTAAATTCTATTTATTTTAATTATAAAGTATCATTATGTTTATCTTAATTTTAAAGAAGACAATCTAACAATTTAAATTTTTTATCAAATTAAAATATAAGGTGGTGTTTTTTTTGAAAAAAAGGTGGTGTTATTTTTATGTGTTCAGCAGTCATTAAAGACCATTATTACGTTATTTTGTTAGTGCTTCTTACATCGTTGAGATTCAGAAGGAATTATCAAATAATATGCACGTTAAAAGGTTTTCACATAGATGGATATACAGGCATGTTTATTATGATTTTACTTGAATATGTATCGTTTAGTGGTTGCGTATAGATGTTTGCTGCCGCATAGATATCTTCACTTGTGTTCAATAATGATTATTTTTTCATCATGATTTTTTCTCGTCTAATGCCCTTTTTGGTAACACTATTAGACATCTCTATCACTATTAATTTTAAAATTGATATTGATGGTAATTGTCTTGAGGTGTTTGACTAATAGTATCAATTTCGAAATTTATAGTGCAAATAACACATGTTATGTAATACAAATGTCAACTTGTATCAATTTTGATATTGATACTCTATCTTTTAAAAATATCAATATCAATATTAATATAGTATCATTTTTGATACTCTAACCAAACATGACATAAAGCAATCGTCTGACGTATATTAATGGCCACGTAGTTACTGGTCTGCTTGGTTAGAGTTCCAAATTTGATACTATATCAATATTGATATTGATAATTTTAGAGGTTGAAGTATCAATATCAAAATTGATACAACTTGACACTTGTATTATATAATGTGTTTTGTTTTCATTGTTAATTTCAAAATTGATACTATTGACCAAATACTTCTTAATGATTACTAGAAATATCAATTTTAAAATTGATAGTGATAGGGGTGTCAAATAATATTACCAAACCGCCTACAATATTGATCTGCTCATCTTAATACGTACTTTAAATTTCAACCGTTCCCATATTGTGTCATGACTGTACATGTAGAATAATATTATTACGTGAAATTAGTCATTACGCATATTTCACTATGTTTAGACAAATATGCTAATTAACTATATTTAATTTACATGTGTAAATTTTATATCACATATAGACCTAGACGTAAAATTAAAATTATTTGAATTAAAATAAAACTAGATATGAGATTGTAGATACTATTTGATACGTTTGCGGATCAAGTTGTGGTTATGTTATTAAAAGTTAATAATAAAGTGTGTAATTAGAATATGTATGGTTGATCCATCCAAAGTATCTAAACATTGGCACAAAAATTATCTGTTGAACGTAGAATTTCAAAGTTAACTAAATTGGTACATGTATATGACATAAAATATTTGGTGGATATGTTATTATCTTATTCATTTATGTTGATAATTTTTTATCTTTATATTTATAACATACATACTATTTATGAAGTTGAGATCATGATTTCAAAATATAACTATGAAAACATTGCACTTAGACTCTAATTACCTTGAAGTTGAATAGTCAAGAGATATTTTAAGTTGATATTCTATTAATTATAAATTTCTTATATCATATGTATATTTTATGAGAGTGTAGGTTGTTAGTATATGGCGTACATGGTTAACCATTCCAAGAAAATAGAGAACACATCATTTTGAAACAACTGAAAAAAGGGTGTTTTCGAGAGAATGTAGAGATGATTGTGATTGGAACGAAGGTATAAGCAGAAACATCTCAAAACGTAGAACAATCGGAGAAAACATCTATTCCAATCGTGCAGTCTCCATCGAAGCCCCCAACGCCGCTGAAAATCAACTCCCCATCTCTCTCGTTGTCTCTAGAACTCGATCTTTCCCTGATATCAGCAATGGGGGCCGCTCATCGTTCATTACTGCCGCTCGTGCCTCGTCGGCTTCACTATCGTGTTCACCCACTAGCAACCAATTGGGGAGAGCTAGGTTGTTTGGGTTGTGGTCTCGGTTTGGTTTTCATCGAGTTGAATATTTTACATCCCGATGGACCCGAAGACAATATTCAACCCGAACCAAACCAACGATTTGGGGTTGGTTCGGGTCGGGTCACCAAAGTTGACCCAATTAATGCTCACCCCTAGCCATTGTTGCCTCCGTGTGCAGCGCCATCCCGACCGCAACAAAGCCGCCACGCCTTCACCCGTGCACACCCGTGCACTCGTGGTTGTCTGCCACACTCGCTCGACTTCGTGCTTGTGTGCTCGCAACCGTCAGCAACAGCATTGCAATGCTCACCGAGCACCTTGCGCGTCACTGATCCTGTGCAGCATCAGGCAAACTTATTCTCCCTCACCGCCTTATTGTTGCCCTCTGCATGGCTCCGCTGCCGCTATTGCGCCAACTTAGCACTCTGGCTGGCCGCACAGGTGCTGGCCGCACAGGTATCATGGTCTCACAGTCGCAAGGCCATTGCACTATGCCACAGCTTCGTCTCCTCTCTAAAGTAACCATCGATGGTCTCCTTCTCTGGCGAGGTTCGGGCATTAGGTTTTATTTTCATTATTTAAAATCAATATATCAAAGGATGACGGAAGGGTAAGAACTTAAGGAGAGCGGATCGCCTTAGTCCTCGGGTGGAGGAAATAGCCACAGTTCTGGACACGCGAAATTGGCCTAATTCATAGCCCCAGACTCCTATTCCATTAGCGATATCCATTATCTGACCGATTATCTGATTTGGATTACCTCGTAGAGATGAGCTAAGGACGTTGGTGGGGCCCTCGTGAGTTGGGAATGGACCGATGATTTCCGAAATAATGTCGTAACCTTCAGGCGAGAGCCGCGCGTGAATCGTGAAAACACGAAGCCTGCTCGATGACCAACCTTGAATAGTCCACACTTGAACATCTCGGGAGTCCCGCGTGTGTTCCGTAACATCCGGGGTTTCTGAAAAGTCATTTCGGTAGTCGTCGGTCAATGACGACTTTCGTTATGGCTTTTTCAATCTGTACTGACACGGCTATCCCGGACCACGCATTAGGCCTTTCCGGTCATCACCGTGGTCTTTTCGAGTTGTCCGAGTCGATCCTAGACATATATTTCATCAACCGGGCCATACGGCCATTTCGGTCGATTTTAGGGTTTTACGGCTTTTTCGAGTTTCGGTTCACATTTACCGGGTTAATCTCGCATTTTTCGACCATACCGTACTCGTTCGGTCATCATTTTAAGTCATCCCGAGAGTGGACCCTAGATTCCTCGACCGGAACCGTGCTCTTTCGGACTCTTCGTCACCGGTTTTTGGCTTTCGACGAGAGGGTAAAACGTAGGTAGAAAACCCCGTGCAAACATCTCGAGAGTCATGCTAGGCTGGTTTCTTGACTTGAGCAGGTGCGGTTGAGAGGCCCTCTTTCCAACTTGCAACAAACGGGAGCCAAATCGGACATCCGGGTTTGCAAATTACGACTGCGGAACGCACGTACGAGAGAGAGGGTGTGCCGCACCCCGCCCCCTTTGAAATAGGAGGGCGCGGTCACCGCGCCCTCAATGCGGGGCGTGCTGCGATGCACCCTCAAAAGCTGGGGGGTGCGCCCTACGCGCTCCCGCTTCCTTTGAAACGCGAGGAGCGCGATCAATTTTCGAAAATCGAGAGTGCCCATATTAAACTTCAGCTAAACCCGGATTTTGGAGAGGTTCTGTCGCCTGGTACTTATCGATTATTTGTACCGCACCCACCCGGGTTGGGGGCCGTTACGTTTGTCAGAGTACGATTTTTAGTAATTTACGGGAAGATTCCGTCGATTTTTAGCGAGTGAGATGCGTAATGCACCCCCGCCCTCTTTGAAACGAGGGACGGCACGCGAGACACCGCATCCCCGAGGTTCGAGGGCGCGCGCTTGCGTGCCCACGCTGGTTTGAGGGGCGCGCCCTCCCCTCCTTTGAAAAGGCGAGGGCACGGTCGGTCCCGATTTCCATGTTTTGGCACGCGTTTTCCTTTCTCTACATAAATTGAGGGCTAATCCCAACGACCCAGGGTTAAGCGCCCCGGTGCCCTAGCTTGTCTGAGGGTCATCCAAGCTCTCTCCCAAAGCCGATCCCGAGCATCCAAAGGCGATCCAGGACGTCGAGAGATCGATCAGAGGCGAAGGAGAAGCCCGATCGATGCTTTCTTCGAGAAACCGACTTCATCGGCTTCGTAGAAAATCTGGAACTCATGCTTGCAAAAGTCTTCAACATAGGAGTTGTTCCTATTTTTCGAATTCTCTTTCATTTTCAACCAGCAGCACTCGATTACAACTTGCCCTCTGATTTCCACGGCGATTCTTTCTGGTGCGCATCCGGGTTTTATTTTTTTACATCTGTCTACTTTTAAATTTTTTACGAGGAACTTCTACTGAGGCTGATTCTGGATAAGTCATTCGAAGAATATATCTTCCCCTCCGAGTTCTCTATCCATAGAAACAAACAACACTCAATTCTGACATCGGGGTCTTCCATAGCATTCTCTTTGCACCAAAGTTGCGCCGAAGGGTGCAAAAGCTACCCGAACCGAGCTTGTTTCACTCATCTCGGCTTCAACTCAAGCCGTTTTCATTCTATAAGTTTCTCTTAACTTTCCAGATTCATTTAATTGTTAGAGAGAATATTTTACTTAGTTTGAATCATTTTTACATAACCAAAAACACAAAAAGAGGGGTTAGGGCTCACCCACCGATCCCGGTGAGTTCTATTCCAATTGCTTCTTTGTTTCATCCTATAACTTCTATAGTTTCTACACTTTCCATAGTTCTAATCAGTTTTTCACTTGGTTTATTGTTCTAGTTGCACGGAGTTGATCAAGCTAGCATCGGTTGGACTCTCCCTCAATCGGCCAGACCGACGAGGAAGAAAGGTTTAACCCACGCTATCATCTCCCACGCTAAAGTACGGACGGTCGACTCATCTCTTGATTTACATCCCATAAAGCGAGCCCGCGGCTCCTGGCGACTATCTCTTATCGTGTTCACAAGATTAATTCATTCCCTCACTCTCTTCCCCACATGATCCGGACCATCTCACGGTGCTCGGAGACGACGCCACTGAGATGAAAGTTCGAGGATCAATGTGAGTGTGGGACCGAGGTGAGGGACTTTTTACCGCTTTCCGAGTGTTTTCCGGATTCACTCCCCTTCCCCCCATTCTATCTTTCCACCTTCTCTTGAGGTGCCCGATCCCGGAACCCATTTTTGGAGTGCAGACAGCTTTTTGGCGACCACGGTGGGACATGTGTGTTAAACATGCTAGCTTGATTGATTAGTGTACCCAGCTAGTTGTTTTCCGAGCTTGGTTCCCGCATGGACCGAGAAACACCCTTTATGCCTCTTCACATTGTTCATTTACGCTAAACCCTAAACCACAAACTTACCACTACCCTCACCAGCCATTAACTAATCCATGGGCGCCTAATCATTAAAGAACCGCCACCCCGGCATCCCAACCGGCCATGACCATCCCACCCTAACCTACCACGACCACCATTAATCACTCCCGAGCGTCTAATCAGTGAGCCGTCACCAACACCCCAAACATCACCCTAACCTAACGGCCTCCACCACCCCTCGGCCTCTCGTTACTCCGATTAGTCGCCTAACTTACCGGTGGCTACCACTCCGCGACCCCTCGTCATCCAGGCAATCACCACCAACACCCCAACTATCACCTAGCAGCCACCAGGCCTCCACCAATCCACGGCCCCTGTCATCCGATCCTCGCACCGCCCTTGCCCATACATACCCGGGCCCCTACGACATACCAACCAACCCTTTACCATCTGCATCCATCGCCACTCCCCCTACCATCTTTGGTGTGGTACTTAAATAAAGGGAGGATGTTCAAAAGGAGTCTCCCAGGGTCGGGATACAACCCACATGAGCAAGAAAGAAAAGTACGGTGGTAGAAAGAACTAGATTGCCCGACACCTTGACATTGTATGACTTGTTGAAGTACTTGGATAGAAATGTCGGCATGGATTTTGCTAATTCTTGAGCTGATAAAAAGATCGAAGAATCATCAAGACATTCTACTATGGTGCCTGAAAAGCGGGTACCATGGTGTGGGGACCTCCCCTCCCGAAAGAATCATTCACAGAGTCTTGACCCGGAAGGAGTAAGCACCCGAGCACTCGCATTCACGCGGGGAGGAGTTGGCACGGTCGAAAATCATAAAATACGCCTTACACGTCGCGGTGGTCATCGAGTAGGCATAGGAAATCAAGTTCTTGCTTGATTGACACTGGGAGCATCTATAAATGTCATGCCGCGAAAAATATTGCAACTTTGCGTATCTCCAGATGAAGAAATCGAGAACCTTACTGCTGTCACGGTGATAGCATATGAAAACTCCGGGAGAGCCGGCACGAGGGGTGGATTACATTGGAAGTAGGGCTCGGGCCATGTGTTGTCAATGTCGAGTTTCATGTTCTAGAATTTGGACAGACCTACATTTTAAGGCTTTATTTTGGGATGCCCGTATACGGAGAGCAATAGAATTTTTTGTTGCCTTCACTAATCATCAATGTCACGAAGTTCCATTACAAGGGCCGGAGTGATTAAAAAGTAACCCAGCATCCCCATTTTAAATGACGTGGATGACCCCTCTTAACCTGCTTGCCCGATTATCGAAACTTGTCCGAGCCCGTTGGTTTCAACTACGGAGGCTGAGGTCATGATGATAATGACGCCTCCGAGATATAGTTGCGTGGCGGATAATGAAGGGGATGGGCTATCAACAAGGAAAGGGGTTGGGAAAGGAGGGCGCGGGGGGTTGTACCCACCCCGATTAAAGTCGTACAAAGACTAAAGAGACGCGGCTTGGCTATGGGCCAGGTTTCACTCGAGGATAGGGTCTACCGACCCAAAAAATGCCATGGGACTCCAAAAATTCTTTATCAAAGGGGAGACCGTGATAATGGCCGAGGACAAAGAGGAAGAACCAACTAAGAGGAGGAAGGCACAGAGCAAGAGGAGGAAGTGGACAACTTTGAAGTTCATCTTTGGCTCGGTTGTTCGCCAGAGGAAGAAGAACCGGTCGAGAGCAAGTCCATCTCCCCACAACAACTTGTCCACTCGAAATACACCTCCAGAGAACAACATCCCGCGTAGGCCCGAGTATCCTACAGTCACGTATTTCAAAGTCCTCATGCTCTCCCTCCTGGATTCGCTTGAAGAGTTTGTCTAGCCGATTCCTACTTTTGGGCCAAAATGGCCACCTGACAGCCCGATCACTTGGGCACGAGAGCCCATTCAAATCTTCTTACTCTCTGGACTTCCCATGCCCATTCCTATCCAACCAAAATTGGGCCCACGTGCCCACCAATCGGGCCCATGTTCCCTTTAAATTTTTTTTTCTAGCTTTGGGCCCACGTGCCCCTGCCACTTGGGCCATATGTGCCCCATAGATCTTTTCACTTGGCTTTGGGCCTATCTTGCCCCTTTCTTGTCATTGTTGGGCCCGAGCCCATTTTTCTTATGTTTACTTAAGCTTTCTACTTCTACTCGAGCCCCACTTAGGCTCATTTTCATTCCGTTATGTGAAAACACCTAAAAAAATGTCTTCTCGCAAACTCAATTTTCCATTTAGGAGATGTCTCTGCTTATCTCGGAGGGTGCTCCCAACCCGGGGGACCCCTCTTTTCCAGTCCAACGATCGATCTTGCTCGATCCTTCACCCATTGTAGATACTCATTTTTTCCAATTATGTCCTCTTTAGGAGTAGTTAGGATAGGAAAGAGAGAGAAGAAGAAAATTCGAGGTAAACGTGTTCTAGAAAGATATCTCCGTGTAATTAGCTCAAAAATGCAAGGAATGTGCGAGTTTGCCAAGAGTTCTTGGAAAATGCTATCCGACTTGACGAAATCCAATATGAGGATGAATTCAATGTAGATCATACACTAGGAGTTTACGAGGTTTTATCGAAAAAGGATGCGATTTCGAGGATGGAATTGAGGACTTGGCTGATGCGTTTGCACATCTGGACTTAAAAGGTTTGAAGAACCATTAGCCACGGTGGATGAACCAAAGAATTGAATCTCGGAACACGAAGATATCTAGAGACGAGTCCTGCATAAGTGCAAACCTCACTCCCCTTTGAGAAATAGAAACTTAATTAAAATTTTGGAAGAATACAAGGACACGTTCGCATGGACATACAAAAGACATGTCGGGGTTAGACAACTCATTAGTTGAACATCATCTAACACAGGCAACTGGAGCTACCCGGTCGAGCAAAAAATTAAGGAGATTCCACCACGATGTTGCACTTAAGATGAAAGAAGAGGTCGACAAGTTACATCAAGCAAGATTCATTAAGGTTGTCACTCTATCCGCAATGGGTGGCAAACATAGTCCACTACAATCATTAAGAAGGATGGTTCGAGTTCGGATCTGTATAGACTTCGAGGGACTTGAATCGAAGCGTCTGTCCTAAAGGTGACTTTTCTCTATCTCATATTGATGTCTTGGTTGATAACAGGTTCTTGGATTCGAGATGTTGTCATTCATTGATGGCTATTAGGTTATAATCGAGTGGGTTAGTAGAAGAGGACGAGGAGAAGACCTCGTTCTGCACAGCCCAGGGAACCTCTTGCCCTATGTCGTCATGCCCTTTGGACTAAAGAGTCTGAGATTGCTACCTATTAGAGAGGCCATGATGGCTATCTTCCATGACATAATGCATACCCTTGTAGAGGTGTACGAGAACGAGCTGGGTCGTTAAGTCCAAAAGCCGAGAAGATCATCCTAAAGTGCTCGAAGGGTTTTACAAAGGGCTAAGGAATATAAATTGAAGATGAAGCTCAAAGAAATGCACGTTCGAATTATCCTCGAAGGGAAAATTGTTAGGGTTCATAGTGAGCAAAAGGGGCATAGTGATTGGCTTGAGCAAGGCCAAGGCAATCAATGGTATGTCTCCTCGAAAAAATATGAAAGAACTTCGAGGATTAATCGGGAGGCTACGGTTGTCCCCGCGGTTCATGCTGTAACGCTTCGGGGTGTAAACGCTACTATGAGAAGACCAAGGCGGGAGCCAAGTTCAAATGGGATTCGAAGTGCCGGGATGCATTCAATGGATTGAAAAGATACACGCCTAGTCCCCACATTACTTAGACCACCGATCCCTAACAAGCCCTTAGTTATGTACATCTCGGATTTTGGAGAATTCTCTTGGGGTAGTCCTTGCACAGGATTGATGAAGAAGGGGAAGAGAGGGCAACTTACTGTTTGTCAAAGATTTTTGATCCATGTGACGAAGTATACGCAAGTGGAGAAGGCATGTCTTGCACTAGTGGAGTAGTTTAGAAGCTTAAACACTATTTCTTAGTTCGCTAAAGTCAATCTTATTGCCCGCATTAATCTCATCAAATTCCTTCTAGAGAAAACTGTTCTAACTGATCGGTTAGGTCGTTGATGGGGATTTCCTTTCACGGAGTTGGATATCACCTATGTCCCCCGAAGGCGATTAAGGGCTATGCCATTGTCGAACATCTAGCCCATCTACCCTATGCCCCTCTTTCACACAGTCCCCGATCGGAGCTCTAGGATGACAAACTAATGTTGATACGATCTTATCGTCTTTGGACATTATATTTAGATGGGGATCGGAATTCACATGGTAAGGGAATAGGAATTGTTCCTTCTATCACCCGAGGGTGTCACCCATTCCTGGGCATTTCGACTTGACTTCCCGGCAACCAACAATATAGGTGATCATAGGCAACGAATCTTGGCTAGGCTGGAGCACGCTCATTTCTATTGTGCCACGGAATTGAGGGTTATAGGTCATAGCTTGACTAATCCTTCGCCAAGTCCTAACCAAATACCGAACTTCTCATCCAAACTTGAGCCTTATCAAGAACTCACCTCTTGCTACATCAAACTCTTTTACAAACTCACTTTTGTCCTATGTTCATCGAGCTCGGAATATTCTTGCTGATGCCTTAGCCTCCTTAGCTTCATCTCTATCAATCCCCGCTAGGTAGACGAGTGCGGACTATCCATGTCCGTAGAAGATCGATACCCGGCGATTAAGGATGAGTCGATTTCTAAAGATCAAGGAGAGATTTGGTTGGAAGGAATATTTAGAGCAAAAAAGGAAGTTTCTCTAATCGAGTTGGAAGAGTTAGACGAGGGTGAGAGGCCTTGGTTTGATGAGATCGCAAGGTGTATTGTCAAGATCGAACATATCCACACGTATCGAATGCAAAAGACGAGAAGGCCATCGGGAGAGTATCTGAGAGATATACCATCCTAGGAGGGGTACTCTATAAGAGGA